>SZWC01022752.1:6068-30562 GCA_023375785.1 Penium margaritaceum
CCCCCCCCCCCCCCCCCACTTTTTGAATTCCTGACGTTGTTTTCCACAGTCCTGCAAGATATGACTCGGCTTACCGTGAGTTTTGCAGAGCCATTGATCACGTTTATCAACAGTGTCGATCTCCATTGGAGACGAGGTTTCAGTCGACAACGACTTTCCTCTGCCACGATAAGAACTGTGGATTTGGGGTTGCTAGTCGTTGGATTCTTGCATCCGATCAATTTTGGTCAGAGCTGTCGATGCAATCGGCTACTGTGATCATTTGTGAAATAATGACGTGGATGTTGAAAATGGCGATTGCTAGCCAAAAACAATCGCTTGAAGTTGTCGTAGTACAATTATAGCTCGCTAGAGGCGAGGTCACTGTCGGTATTGATTTGGCGTATACATTGCCACAGTGGACTGTTAACACTGACGTTGGAGTACGTACCGTGCGTGAGATTGTTGTGCCACGTCGGATGAATCTGCTCAAGAGGTGGTCGTCTGTGGTCGGCGATGTAAGTGCAGTGGCGAAAGCCGTTGACCTGGCTTTTCCAATTGCCTACTTCCATTGGATTGTCTCTACTTCAGACCATGAACTTAAAGCCTGGCCACGCAATAGTGAGGACACGGGTAAAGTATTCCTCTTGTCGTTGTTGGCTCCATCAACGGTGAAGTACATCTCCAATCTCGTGAACCATTTCTTGACCGTTTGTCCCCTGGAGTTCGGGGAATTGAACGGCATGAGGGGTGCTATGAATCTGGGGTTCTCTTGAGAGCTATAAACTTGCCACTGTGAGCAACCTTTTGCGCGCAGGAGAAATCTGAAGCTCCTCCATTGCCATGGTGAGTTGTTAGAGCAAATGGGTTTTGAGGATCTTGAGTCCAGACAGCTTCTGGTTTAGATCTTCATTGATTTGTGCTTGTCCGACCTTGCCTCACATTATGCCAGGTGTCAGCCGATGGGCAGCACCAGAGGCAAAGGGTTTGCTGAGCACAAGGGGTCCGTCATCGAATAGGTTGCCGGGTTCATCAATGTTGCGCCATTTGCTTTGAAGATAGCTGACGTTCTCTGATTTTTCTGGTGTGCATCGATGTTGACGTGCCGCTGATCCTCCATCACCGGAGTGTTTGCCGGAGACTGGTGCTCATTGCAGGTTGCGCTTGCTTTGTTCACCGTTTTTGTCGCAAAGTGTGCAACCTGTGAACGGTGGAGATGCGCTGAAGACTTATGCGAGGTTGTCGCCAGGTAATAAATGCGTCAGTTGTCCCTCCAGAATTGCTGCACTCTGATATAAAGTGTTACGCCGAGTTGAATGTAGGTGATTCACTCGGATGAGGTGTGAGACAAAAGACGATTCGAGGAATTTTTGTCAAATTGATGGTTTGTGTGAAGCAGTGATTGGACTTCGATGACAACATTCTAGTGACTCAAGCACATATGTACAATGCCAAAAATGAGAATGAGCAATATGTTGGGTCCTCGGTGCTCGAGCCGAGTGATGCATGTGAGGTCGCGCCGTGAGTGGTTGCTTCCGGAAGCTCTACCCATAAGTCAAGGGACTTCGAGAATAGGGTGTTTCTGCGGCATACCCACTGTGGTCGCAACTAATGTACACCATACCAAATATACGCAGAAAAAGAATGAGGTGGCCACTTAGGTAGAAAAATGACTATAACATCCACGTGAAACATAAAACACTTCTGAGGGCCACTTTTGAAAACTAGTATTCCGGATGTCCACCGAGTAAAAACTTGTCTGGGGAACAGTTTAATGCTCCGCATACCCACTTTCTACACTGGCCAGAGAAACACGACAGCATGAAAATAGGATCCTATTCTTGGCTCGCACTGCAAGGATAGTGTTGTAGATAACTTTACTGTCCAATGATCGAGCGTCACTCATTTGCATCTATCGAGCACCATCCACCCCATGCAAATGGCGTGTGGACACCATGTTTGCGACATCGACCGCAAAAACCATTGTTGAACCCACATGTCCTACGTTGAACACCCCACCGATGTCAAATCTCAGCCAGTCCACGTTTTCCCACAACCCATCGCTCACGGGTGGGTTCGTGCGCCAACACTGGCGACCAGTCCACATCGATTGTCGCGCCTGGTGTGCCTTGCCACACATTTCCACTTACACCCTTCGCAAACGCATGTCAGACTGATCGTGACTATGTAATTCACTGGTTAAACATAGGGGTGCGCAATGCAAACGCCTCGCCAATTGAACGCCGTGTGAGACGTGAAATGTGGATGTTGACGTCTATTGTACTGCTATAACTACTGCTACTCCAACTTGTAAACATGGCTACCAACGACGGTACAAGTGAGGTTCCCAGTGGGCCGCGCCGATGGAACCAAGACAGTGCGTGGGGTGGCAAGGATGCCTTGCGGACATTGGCCATGTTGCATCCCTGGGAAGCTACAGCTGCATGGGCCACCATAAAGGCATAATAGGAGGACTGGGTGACGCGGAATGGGATGCCATCATGGACATCCACATGTCCTCAACCGGAGACCGTGGTTTGGATCTTGGAAAGGCGTATGCCCTCTCTGTGTCCACCTAACACTCCTAATCCATGGGAGTCCTGGCTGTACACGGAGCCTTCCAGGCCTTAGTGTAGCAGATAGTGGGCATTTGTAACATTCATTCACAAAGTCAGTCATGATGTGTCCACTAATTTCAAATGATTGTAGCCCTTAGTGTGGCAGATAGTGGGCATGTGTAATGTTTATCCACAAATTCATTCATGCTATGTCCATTACATTCTTATCCTTCCATCCCTTAGTGTAGCAAGAAGTGGGCAGGTGAAACATTTCTCCACAAATTTATTCGTGATGTGTCCACAACATTCCTATCCTTCTAGCTCTTACTGTGGTAGATCGTGGGCATGTGTAGTTCTTAATCATGACTTCATCCATGATGTGTCCACTAATGCTTATTCTCACTGAATGATGTGTTAGTGGGCTTTTTTTCTTTCAAAGTTTTGTCATATGACATCAGTGAAACCTACATGAACATCTTCATTCGCAAGATCCGTTTCCCTCTACACTCACCACAACCATCTTAGTACGTGTACTCTAAACTGATATAGTGTTATCTACACAGTTTGCATTGAACAACCTGTGGCCACAGAGCAAGTGGCAGTATACTTTCTTTGTGGCTCGTCGTCCGATGTCACATGTAACATCCAAACATGGACTTCCTTTTAGACTCATGTATGCATGGTGCATAAACTCATGTATTGAGTTTACAGGAAATTGTATTGCAAGCTGTAGTGGCAGCTGGTCACTCACGCAGAGAACACAATAATCAAGTATTAATGACTAAAGTTAATTCCCGTACAACCACTGAAATGAAGTAACAAGCACAACAGAGACATGAGAAATAGATGACACAGAAACCAAGTTTCTCAGGATCAAGGCTAGTAAAATAGAGGGCCTAAGTCACATGTACTAATCCACACTTGAACGTACACGGGTAGGCCATGCACCAAGCAAATGACCTCACATGCAGGAAACTCTGCCCCTACACTGAACTCTTGGTATGAATCATGAAAGTCTTCCCCAAAGGGGGATGCACACTTGCCCGTACAAGGGTTGGCCACTTCATATCTGGCCTCCTCCACCTCTGTCTTCCCTAGGTTCAGACTGTCCATGTTGCAACACATGACATCTGCAGTCTTCACCGCACAACTTGTGTCATGGGCCACATGTGATCTGACCCTATGCCGGTACAACTTCAGCCTCGGTTGCTCCTTGACCATCGACTTCAGCCGGACATGGATCTACCTCACCTGCACACAAATCATAAAAAATACATGGAATAGTTAAGGGCAAGCAAGTGAACATGTGCACAAATGGACATGACAGCAGTGCATGGAAGAATAAGTTACCTATTCTCACACATAACGGCCTCTGCGCATCCGCTTGCATTGCAGTTGCACCTCGTCCCGGGAAGAGTCCAAGGGGAAGGAGCTGTCCTTTGACTCCCACTCCTCAGTCTTTGTCGTCACATTTTCTGAGGCTTCGTCCTCCTCTGACCAGTCAGAGGAGGACGGGTCGTTCTCTGTTGTGTTGTATGCTGCTGCCTTGGGACTCCTAGGGTAGTCAACCTGGGAGGAGACCGCGGGCTCTGCTGCTTCACCCGCTACATCACTTCCTATTACTTCATGAATTGCTGCTACTGCTACTGCTGTTTCACGTGCTGCATCACTTCCTACTGTGTCATCACCTGTTGTTGTTGCTGCTGCTATTGATGCTTCCACCATGTCCTTCACGAGCGTCATCCCAGGTTCATCACCTGTGTCTGCTCTTGCGGAACGTCCTTCTCTTGGCTGTTTGGGGCCTCGTCCACTATCACCGCACACCTCGTGCCCTGTAGCAAGCTGTCTGGCACGAGCTGCAGCAACGTTGGCTGGGGAGAGGGCAGGAAGGTTTATGCACCGCCTAGACCCATGTCCAGCCAGCCCGCGGTGGCTACACATGCGGTCCCTCTTGCACCGCTCATACCTATCCCTCCACCTGGACTTTGGCCTCCCAGCACCGCGCTTCTTGCCTGGCGTTCCCCACCCTTTCTCTGCGTATTGTAGCTCGCGAAGGTTCACCCCGGGCATGGGATGACGGTAGGTCCTCTTCCACGCCATTTGCGTCAATTGAACGTCCACGTACATCTCCGGGTTGACCGCATGTTGCCATGGGTAACCGTACTCGACCCACTGGCTACACCTGCACTTCTTCGCGTTTCAGTCAACCTCGCGCCCGGACAAGCTCTTGGGATGCAAGACTGTGCTAGAGAGAGGTCCCACCGGGATGATGTCATACTCCCTTGGCGTCTGCGTGTAGTTTTTCACCTTACCATCGGCGAAGGGGGCAAGCGTGGCTTTGCAGTCATGCGTCAGCTTCTGGTGGTCTGCAAATAACTTTTTCACCCACACGTAAAACTGGGCAACGCAGTGAAAGGGGTACAGATGGCAGAGGTCCATGATGCAAGCGTTAAACGACTCCACCGTGTTGCTCGTGATATAGCTTCCACGTGCCACGGGGATGTACACCCTACTCCACCTATCCATTCGGATGCTCGGTTCTGCTCCATCACCGAATGTGTACTCCATACCCTGCTTTGATGCCCTTGACAGTTCTTCATGCATGCCCTTGAAATTCCTCGCATTGAAGGCGTACTCGAGGGTCTACAACAGGTCCATGGCCACCCAACCCGCTTTGGACTTCACGTTCACGCGGATTTGTTGTGCACAATAAGTGTGCGTGGTTCCTTGCATCTCACAGGCCACAGCACCAAGGAGCCCGCCGTCACGATCAGAGATGATGGTTGTGCCACGCTCTTGTGCTGTGGGATACGCCTGCGACAATTATTGCACGAACCATGTCCAATTCTCCTTGTCTACTTGACCGCACAGCGCCCACGCCATGGGCATGGAGTGGTTGTTGGCATCCCAAGCTGAGCAATGAGAAGAAGATGCTTGAACCTGTTTTTCAAAAAACTAGCGTCCATGGTGATGAGGCGACTCACATGGTTCCAGCCCTTCTGATAGGCCTCAGGTGCCATGAAGGCCCGGCGGAACAGCCCTTTCTTGTCCTGTTCCACGAACGCGAAGGTCCACGGATCCACTTGCTTCAATTGCATGTTATACAACGTATGTGCAGTGGTCTCTAACCAAAGGGTCCTTGGCCAGCCTATACATGAGTGGGAAGCAGACTCGGAATCCTGGTCACTGTTCATGCCTCTGCAATGACGTTCGTTGCAAGGCAGCGCCCCCCCCCCCCTCTCATAGTATCCACCATACGGGAACGCGCCTGGGCTATCACAATTCGTCAGCGTGGCAGCTACTGCACCACCGCAGTAGTAGAGTAGTGAAGCTGGCTTGGTTGGCAACGCCGGCTGCACGAAGGCACGAAGGCTGCCGCGACGTGTGGCACTGCTGCGCTGCAGTACTTGTTGCAGCGTGGCTTGAATTGCATTAGCTGCTGCTGATGCAGCTGAGGTCTTGCGTTGACAACATCCGCACTTCTACGGCAACATAGAGTGCAGCTGCTGCGGCTAAAAACGGCTGCTGCTGCTTTGGTCGCGAATGCCTAGAATGAAGCTGTTGCGGTTGCGGGCATTTGCTGCTGTGTAGAATGCAACTGCTTAGGATGCAGCTACTGCAGCTGCTGCGGCTGCCGTTGCTTTGGCTGTGACAAACGGACCGACAGCAGTGAGTGGAGCTGCTGTTGCGGGTGTGTATCTACGACAACTGCTGAGTAGCATGTGGCGGTAGCAGTGGCTTCGGGTGCTGGCTCCGTAGAGCAGATGTTGTCGTTGTAGCTACAGCTGTCACAGTTGTAGTTGCGGCTGAGAATGTTGTGACTCAAAACGTGATGATGCTGTTGCTTAAGTTGTTGCCGTAGATGTGGTAGCTACAGATCTACCGCACCCGCGGAGAGGAGCAGTCCCGTAGTAGCGAATAAAGGACGCACCCACGAGTGTCCGCCTGTGGTTTCTGCTGCTGCCCGCCACAGGATGGGAGTGGGCAGTGAGTTACCGTGGGAGCGTGCTCCACAGTAGCTCGGCAGTGAGCGTGCTCCACCTGGCAGAAAGGGCGGCGGAAGCTGTGGTGGCGACGGAGACCGGCCGCACACCAAGATCGAGCGCTCGATTTGCAAGCGAAGTACCCCCTCTCTCCACTGCTTTGATACCAGAGGATAGAGGATCCTAGTGAGAGGGAGAGCGAGGGAGGTGGGGTGCACTGACCAAGCACGCTAGACACAAAACTCCATGGATGCTTGCTTAGCAAAAAGTAGGAAAAGTGAGAGTAAGAAGGGAGCAAGCACTAGCGTGCCGAGAGAGGAGCTAGCGGGGTGCCGAGCGGGTGAGCGGTGAGCCCATCCTCGCTAGCACCCATGCACAGCGAGATCTGAACCTTGGATCTCATCCACACATTATTCGCACACACACACGCAACATAGCAAGCCCAGGAGAACAACTTGGACAAGAAACTCTGTCACACTAGGAATCCTAGTGTCAACAATAATTCAAGTTCTGCAAGCCTGTGCTAGAGGCAACCCTGATGCTCCCTGTCATTGTGGCTTTGGATGCTCTCCTTGTGAGCCGGCACCATGTGAGTGGTGGCGTTAGCGCCAGTGTCACTCCAGCATCAATCACCTGCGTCAGTGCGGTGAGTGTGCAGCGAGGCCAGAGGTCACAACAAATCCGTGGGACACAATGCATGATCTACGGTGCTTCGGGAAAAGTGGGTACCAAAAGCATGTTCTATGCAAAGTGGATATCGTGTCCAATTTGTGCAAGAAATGGCAAGGAGAAAATTCGAAGGCCAAAAGAATGGGTATAACGGAATTATCGTGGAGAATATGAAGGCATGGTTTTAGAAAGATGGAACACCATGGAGAAGTCGACTGAACAATATCAAAACATTGATGTAGTTTGCTACATTTCTGTCAACCATTCTAGAAAGTGGTCAAAATAGTCAAAACATTCGGAAACGGAACAGTGGAGGTCGGGAGAGGTGGCCAAAATGCCATTGGTCGATCTGCGTAAAAACCTGGACGCATGTTGCGCCATGAGTGTAAGAACAAAAATTTCCACTCGTTGGGTTTAGGGATTCATGTACTTCAGGGACGTAACACAGCCAACTTGCCATTGCGAAGGGTGGATCACCACATGACGACACCCAGGTTCCAGATGGGTTCCCAAGAATGATTCGCACGGGAAAACGTTATAGCCAGTTTTACAAGGGAGCAACCTACATCACAACAAATTCTAACATTGTGTCGTCTTCACTTCGCTGGCCAGAGCATAAGACCAATGAAGAAAGGTTGTCTTCTCAAGGGGTGTAAAGACTCCAGAGTCCATCATTTCAGTCGATAGATCCACGGTGTCCATGGTCGAAAGCGAATCGACGGCGGTATCCAGAGTTGAAAACGGAAAGCCTGCGCTGACCATAGTAAAAAACGACATGACGGCAGTGCCCATGTTTTTTGTTGTGCGAGCAAAAACGGAAAAAAAAAAAAAGACAACTATACCCACGCCCTCGAAGTCGGACTTTGCAGATTTCGAGGGCAAAGTGGGCGACGCTGACATTGGCATCACCAATATCAGAACTAACCCTGTCGCGAGTTTTGGAGGTCGCAAGTGCAAACTCCAAAACTCGTGATAAGGTACCCCGCATCTCGCAAACCCCTCCAATAACCGACAAACCCCCTAGTTACACTGGGGGGTTTGGGTTTTAGTTTTGTACTTGCCCGGGCATCTGCCGGGCCCCGCGGTAGCGGGGCCCCATAGATTCCCGTTCTTCCATTACTCGTACGCTGTTGTAACAGGTGGAGTCTCCAGCTCCCGCCCTGAAGTCGTCGTTGGAGTTCACAGGATGGAGTTCTCAGTCCACGTCAGGGGTTTACCCCCTTTGCAGGACATAGGGGCAATCGTCATCAATGACCTAGAGCAGGGAGACTCGAATATTTTGAGTCTCGAGAGGCCTATTCGTTTTTAACCTTACCCCAAGTTTTGGGACCCAAACCGCGGGTTTTAACCTTGAACTCGTGCATTCACACGAGTTTTCCGGTTTCAAAACTCATAGATCATCCTAAATGAACTCAAGTTTTGTTTTTGAAGCATCGGTGCAAAATCGTCACGTGCGATGCACGATCGGCGATTTTGAGCCAACTCCTCTCATGCGCTTCCCTCGCCCTCGCTCTCACCCTCGCTCCCCCTATCCCTTGTCCTCGCTTGCTCGCTTGCAAGGAGGAGGAGGAGGGGCGAGGGTAGGAGGCCACGAGGCCTCGCCCTCAAGGCCCTCATGGCCCCTCAGCCACCGATCGGGCTGAGGCCGCAATCGGCGGCTGGCGGCTGGCCGGGTGGTAGCCGGCCGGTCACTTGACCGGCCGCCGGCCATCCAGCCGGCCGACAGCCAGCTTGCCGGCGGCCAGCGAAGTGCTGGCCGTCGGCCAGCCCTCGCTGACACGAGGGGTGGTGCGCAACCACCCCTCACTTCAGCAAGGAGGGAGGGCCGAACCGGCCCTCCCGCTACATTCCTCCCCACTTGTTATGAACCGTCTCGGTTCATGAACAACAAGCAGGATTGTCAGTTATTGAGTCATCAACATTGTGAAAGAAAAGTAAAAATTTCAATCACCAGTTAAACATGAACGCGTGCATGGCACTTGGACCAAAGCTACAGCTTGTTAGTCCGCACGATTAGCGACCTCCCCCCTTTAGGTTGGAGCATCCACGCGACAATCATCTTGGGCGTCCCCAACCTCCTATGGTTGCAGTCTATGAATGTCGCCATCCGGGAATGTTGTTCACTCTTTCTGTGTTTAGGTGGCGCCCCCTGACACGCATCGATCAGTGTGAGCTGTCAGCTTGGTCCACTACTCGTTGACAACCCCTTTGGGCAATCGAGATTCAGGCTCCCATGAGTTAAGTTCAAGTCCACACCTGGCCCAATGAACAAGGTATTCCCTAACAACCCGCGACCAGAGAGTACGCTCTCGGTGCTGAAGTAGGCGGAGAACCTCATATTCGCCATTGGCAGCAAGGACTGCCGATGGTGGCTGAAAGGTTCCCTTTGTTGTGTATGGAGCCAACAGGCTCACATGAAACACATCATCATCATCTCGATGGAAGCAGCAATCGGTATGCCACTCGCCTGATGCGTGTAACGATGGGAAACGGCCCAATCCACTTCGGTAGAAGTTTTCGTGCCCCTGGAAACTTCGGCCAAAGATTCCTAGTGCTAATCAGCACTTTGTCATTAATGTCAAACGAGACCTCACGGCAAATGTTTTCGGCATGTACCTTTCGTCGTTGCCAAGCAGCTTGAAGGTGACCCTTCACCTCCTGTAATAAGGAGGTGAAGGGTTGAGCAGAAGGAACCTGTCCTCCTGTAATCCCGCTCTTCACCAATGAAGAGGGCACCACTGGATGCCGACCATTGTTCAACACAAACCGTGCGAACTGTGTAGACTCGTTCACCGAGTTGTTCACCGCAAAATCTGCCGGTGCTAGAATTGTGTCCTAGTCATGCATGGCAGGGTCCATGTACATGCGGAGCATTTGTTCTAGAGTACGGTTCATGCGCTCTGTTTTCTCGTCTCTTTTAGGGTGAAACGCTGTCAAAAATTGCGACTCACTGCCGACGTACTCGTGCATCTTTTTCCATAACTTAATGGCAGATTTTCGATCTCAATCGGAGATAATGCACAACGGCAAGCCGTGGTACTTTACAAAACCCTCAAAGAAGAGACGAGCGGTCTCCTCTTCGTTCACGTCAGTGGTTGTAGGAATGAAGTGTGTCATCTTTGTCAAAAGATCCACAACCACTAGTATTGCACCATGGCCACGAGCCGTGACGAGAAGACTATTAATGAAGTCCATGCTGACGCACTCCCATGGAGTCCCACGAATGAGAACCTATTGGAGGAGTCCAGCAGGCTTCTTGTTACTAGCCTTGTTTCGAAGACATGGGTCGCATGTCATGTAATACTTATGGACATCGACACTCCACCCTAGCCATTAATAGTGGTCCGAGAGTGCTTGTCCGGTCTTTCGAGGTCCCACATGACTTGCGACCGGCGGGTCGTGGAATTGGGAGATCATCTTTGCTCGAAAGTCTCCCGAGTTTGGCACAACTTGTTCTCCGTGCCAGAAGATTCCTGCGGCCTCCACCAAGCCATACTTGTCCAGATTTTGAGAGTCTTGAAACCAAGAATCCACACAATATCTCATCCGAATCCTGTTTACAAAACTATTGTAATGGATAATCTCTCATGGTGGTTGTCGCAGAGGAGCAGGGGGATCTGGTGGTTGTACTATTGTTGTTGCAATGGCCATAAAACACCCACCAACCTGGGTGGTTGCTTTAATTTCCACAGGCTTTCGGCTTAGTGGATCGGCCACATTCATGCGTCCCGGCCGATATTCTCATGCAAACGAGAATTGGCTCAGGTATTCGCTCAAACGCGCCTGTTGTCTTGACGGGTTCGGTTGCATTTGGAAAACACCAATGGATTATGGTCGGTCATGATCGTCAAATCCCAATCAGCACCCTCGAGGTAGCAACGCCACATTTTGAAAGCATGTACTACCACAAGGAGCTCTTGATCCCCAGTCATGTACCGCGCTTCCGCGGGGATGAGCTTCCGGCTCTCATACGAAACTGGGTGACCGTTCTGCATGAGGAAGGCTCCGAGTCCTACTACCAACGTATCACATCGAACCTTCCACGGTTGCGATGGATGCGGAAGAGCTAGGACGGACGTTATGGATAGAAGCTCTTTCACTTTGAGCAAAAGGGTTCTCGCAATCAGATGTCCATTCCTAGTGCACGTCTTTTCACGTGAGCCTGGCTAACGGTGCTACCAGGGTCGAATACCCTTGCATAAACCGTCGAACGTAGTTTGCGAGGCCGAGGAAATACCGAATCTGCCCAACATTTTCCGGGCGTGGTCATTCTACAACGGCTTGGAACGTTTGTGGATCGACACGGATGCCGTCCTTGCCAACGATGTGTCCAAGATATTTGAGCTCATCTTGTGTAAACTTGCACTTGCTCACTTTTGCACAGAACTTTTGTTCCCAAAGGATTGCGAGGACTTTGTGCAGATGTTATATGTGCTCTTCCATTGTTTTGGAGAAAATCAAGACATCGTTGAGGTAAACCAAGACAAACTGACGGAGTTGCTTGGCAAACAATCGGTTCATTTCACCTTGGAACGTTACCGGGGCGTTCGTTAGCCCAAAGCATTACACCCGGAACTGATGGTATCCCATGTACATTCGAAACACGGTTTTGGGAACATCATCTTCCATGATGCAGATTGGATGGTACCCTTGGGACAAGTTCAAGGACGAGTTGGTCAAAAAGTCCTCAATCCGCGGTAAGGGGAATCGATTTATCACCGTCAGCTTGTTCAATGCCCAGTGATCCACACACATGCGTCAACCACCGTCCTTTTTGTCCACAAAAAGGATCGGCGCACCGTACGGCAAGCTACTTGGCTCGATCCATCCCTTTGCAAGGTACTCTTTGATTTGGCGTTTGGCCTCTCGCCTTTCTGCTGGACTAAGACGATACATGGGTCTGAATGGAGGAGTCGCCTCCGGTTGCAACGGAATCGTGTGGCCCATGTGTCTTTCTCGTGGAAGCCCAGCTGGTGGGTCTTGGAATACATCCGAGAACTTCGCCAATAGAGATTTGATCTCTTGTGGCGTGTCTTCCTTCATGTCATCCTCCACTTTCTATAGCTGAGCCAAGAAGTATCGAAAACCTTGTCGAGTACGTCTCTTGACCTGCATCACAGACAAGCTAGCATGGACTTTGAGTCGGGTCGGCGATAATTCCGTACTCGAAATCAACGTAAAGTGACGCTGTCCTTTTTGGAGGATCAAACGTTTTGATTCAAAGCACATTAGAGCCTTGTTTTCACGAAGCCACGGATTGCCTAGCAGCACATGAAACGGGTCAAGAAGGTTGAGTACCTTCAACGTGACACTTTGTGTGTACCCTTGAATACAAATTTTCGCTTTACAAGTACCGATCACGGGTACAGTACGGTTGTCACCGACAACAACTGCGCCATTCCATGGCTTGTACTTCAGGCCAACCTATCAAACAAAACCAAGGCTAACAAAGGATTCGTCTCCTCTAGTGTCAGCAAGTACGTTCACGGGAGTACCAGCTAGGTGTCCTTTGAACTACATCGTCATGTTGCCTCCACTCTTCCAAGTGAACAGGCTCGACGATGGCAAACCGAGTTTGTGATCAATACGGAATCTAGACGGCGAAGGCCGCAGCTCCCATGATTCACCTACTCTAGTCCACATCTTGTGGGCACACGTGAATTCTGCTAGCACCTTCCAGTCTTTAAATTTTACCGGGTCATAATCATCAACTGAAGGTACCACGAACATGATTGAACTCATCGCTTTGAGGGTGTTTGATTCAATCACCGTGTTACACAATTCTTGCATAGTGGTTGGTGTTGCTACCACTAAGCAGGTTCGGTCATGCATCTCATCCGGTGATGCAAGATTTAGTGGGTAATGTCGATCAGCAAGTGCAAATTGAGGTTCAACGAGAGGGGAGAAAACAACGGAGAAATTTTAACTCGTAAAAAAACTCAAATTGTTTGACATCCTCATCCGAAACATGAACCCACACTCGTGATCCAGTTTTACCGCTGAGTGGTCCCCATAACGCCACTCAAGGGTGGGGAAAACTCGTCCCACAGCCTTGTCCGTTACCACGACCGGGCGCATTGCCATGACCGCGACCCTTTCCACGGCCCTGTTTGCAGCCTCCTGCTGCACCCTCCCCACGAGGTGCTGCTGCTGAGGTGAGACCACTGCATGGGTTGCCACTCAAGATGAGGTCTCTGCACACTCCACTCCTTGACTGCGCACTTGAAGAGCTTGTCTTCAAGCTAAGTCATGGCCAGTTCGCCCCACTAACTGAGTGGAGTCTTGTGGATGCATAGGACGTACTCCATGCAGTTCAGCCATTCGGTTAGCTTCACGCCCATCCGGAAGATCTCCACGCTATGGAAGAAGGACGTGTTCATGACCGGCCCCGAAATCATCGAGGTAGGCAAGTCATCGCTGCCACTGGCACTAGCATTTGCAGCTACAGCGTGCTGCGCTTGCCGCTGCATCCGCACGTGGGTCACGCTCTGCAACGCCTTGTCGAGGTCGTTGCATTGGCGGCTTGCCTCATGGTGGCTAGGTGCTGCAGCTGGCGATCACGGGCGAGGTCCATCATGCTCTGTCCGACGTGGGCAAGCAGGTTGGCGAACGCAAACTTGAGCTCTGATGTCGTCAGAGCATCGGCGATAGCCTCCAAGGCCTTGCGTTTTCCGTGCACCTTTACCCAATGTAGGAGGGTACCGTTCGCGTACACGCCTCCAAAGAGTCCCACCTTTCGGAGGAGACTGTCGTCAGCAACGAAGCTCAAGTAAGCGCTACCCTACCCCATTTCGGCCACATCGTAACAAGGGGGGTCCGCCTCCACTCCTCCGAGTGGTGCCGTTCTTCCACCATCGGTGGTGATCTTGAGTTGACCCACCGCCTTAGCAACAAACTCCACAAGCCTGTGGCGGTCATTGCGAATTGCCTTCGCGACGACGTCGTCCGGCTTGTTCTTGTGGGAACTTCCCGCATGGCTGCTTTCGGCGCCTTTGCTGCTCTCGGCAATCTTGCTACCGTCGGCAGTTTCAAGCGATGCGGCGAGCGCCTTACCCTTCTCGAGCAATCGGCTTGAATTCATTGCACGACAATGGTAATGTTCACGATCTTTGTCGCCTTTGCCATCGTCGGCATCGTGCTCTTTGTCGGGGTCCCCCTCCAAGAGATCCTCCTCCATCGCGTCGTCCTTCGTGTGGGGGTCGCTCACGTGCGCGTTGACGTGCTCGTCGAGCACTTTTCCAGCCTCTGCACACTGCTCGGTGTCGCCGAGGCTGACGTCGGTTGCCTTAGGCGGTACGGTTGCCTTAGGCAGTACGGTTGCCTTAGGCGGTACGGTTGCCTTAGGCGGTACAGTTGCCTTAGGCGGTATGGTTGCCTTTAGATTGGCAATTGTGCTTGTGGCGGCGGCTCACAAAATTTGGAGTCCGCCAAGGGTGCGTGGTGAGGCCGTCACCACCTTGCCCTTGTTGGTCTTGGACGGTCTGGCACTTGCCATCTCATCGCCCATGCAACTAGCACGTGAAGACTGTTGTGAGGATCATCCCACAACTTTGAGGAGGAATCGCCTCCTACAGTCACGCTCTCACGATCGGTGAGGCAATTATAAATTCAATTTCTGTTTTCCTAGGCCGCCACGTCGGCAGAAGGGCATGGATTTTGAAACTAGTCTTCCTAAGCCGTGACTCATGGCAAATGGTAGTGACTAGAATCTAGGAAAACAGAAAGTTACAAGACAATAGAATGAGGAGGACTGTGAGTGCCGCTCACAAAACAAGAGCAACAAGTGAAAAGAGGAATTCTAACAACTCCTAGCAAGTCCTCCACTTTCTCTTCCAACTTCTTGTCTTCCTCTTGTCTTCTTGTCTTCCTTGGTCTTCTCTTCACGCTCCTTGACGCCTCTTGCGTTCTTGGGCGGCGTCTCCTTTGAGCCGGCGGTGTTGGCGAGCCATCACAAATCTTCAAGGTATCACCTTCCTTTTTCGGATGCCTTGAGGCCGTGAGAGTCCCTAAGCTTGAAAAGGAGCGCTGTTTCAATATTTGGATGAAGGATTTTTTAAGGAGCCTTGAAAATGGGGAGGATTTATGGTTTTTAGGGTGGGAAATCCCCACCCCGCTCCACAAAAAATCTCCTAGCCCCCTGGAAGTGAGAAGAGGCTGGAAGGAAGTACCTCCACCAAGTAGAGAGTTTTTTCAGCTCTCCAACGCACTTTACGACACTTCAATCCGCGAAGTATAGATGTCGTAGTCCCTTTTGGTGTTTTTGTTACTACTTGCAACTGCCGGCGGTATTTTGTATATGGAGTAGCCGCCGTTTCCGTCAAACCCTTAGTCGCGGGGGTCCTCTGGCTCTGAGAATCAACAGGTCGAGTCTCCAGCTCCTGCTCTGAAGTCGTCGTCGGAGTTTGCAGAATGATGTTCTCAGTCCGCGTCATGGATTTACCCCTTCGCAGGAGTGAGGGGCAATCGTCATCAACGACGTAGAGCAGGGAGACTGGAACATTTCGGATCTCCGGAGGCCCATTTCTATTTTTAACTTTACCCCAGGTTTTGGGACCCAAACCGGGGGTTTTTACCGCAAACTCGTGCATTCCCATGATTTTTCCGGTTTCAAAACTCGTAGTTTGTCCTAAACAAACTCGAGTTTCATTTTTTATGCGTCGGCGTGAAATCGTCGCGTGCGAGGCACGATCGGTGATTTCGTGCTGACTCCTCTCGTGTGCTTCCCTCGCCCTTGATCTCACCCAAGCTCCCCCTATCCCTCGTCCTCGCTTTCTCGCTTGCAAGGAGGGGGAGGGGGGGGCGAGGGCACAAGGCCACAAGGCCTCGTCCTTGAGTCCCTCGTGGCCCATGAGCCGCCGATCGGACTGAGGCCGCGATCGGCGGCTGCCGGCTGGCCGGCAAGTGGCCGGCCGGTCACTTGACCGGCCGCCGGCCGTCCAGCCGGCCGGCAGCCAGCTGACTGGCGGCCAGCGAAGTGTTCTGATTTATGACGTTCCTATCGACCAGTACAGCTTACTATCACCACTCAGCTGTGTCCATACTCGTGTAGATCCCTGACGCAGACCCTATTGGTACCGATGCGTCATCTAGTGGTGGACTACCAGCGTGGAGCTTACCGACGACCGTTCCAAAGCTCTGGACTCTACTCGGGACCTCCTGCAGTTTTTCTGCAGCACGCAAGAGTTTATCGATAGACTGGTCGTGGGCCCGATTTGCATGTTTTTTCATTTTTTGTCCACCGTTTG
The DNA here is from genome assembly GCA_023375785.1 of Penium margaritaceum. Taxonomy (NCBI): domain Eukaryota; kingdom Viridiplantae; phylum Streptophyta; class Zygnematophyceae; order Desmidiales; family Peniaceae; genus Penium; species Penium margaritaceum. The sequence goes on from SZWC01022752.1 coordinate 22,503, forward strand.
ATGCTGGGTGTATGCATGTGACCAGTCGTAGCATCCAGCTTTTGATCTTGCACGTCTATGTTTAGACGGCGTAGCATTCTGACATGTTTGTGCAGATTTATGGCCACAACAGTGGTTTTGGACCAGTTTTAGGACAGATCTTGCACTGTTGCATGCAACACCCGCCGTGCGCCGCGGCAGGTACTTATGCCATGGACTTGTCATTTGTCATTTCTCTCTCAACAAATTTTATTGAAGCATTCCGACACTTTGCCTTGTGTCTTCTAGCCAGACCCTTGCCGTTGTGTGCACGACTTGTGATTGTCGTGACTGTCTGACCAGGCACTAAGGCCTAGTCGATGGCTGTGTCACTAGGAAGCTTCCACGCATCTTCTCATGGTATCAAAGCAGTGAGATAGTTCTCACCAAGCTGCACAGCAGAAATGCAGCAGAGTAGTAGCAATGAGAGTCATCGCTGCAATAGATCCACAGGGACCTATCAATGACGATAGCCGATCACCGTCGACGTCGCTCACCCTCACCACGTGAGACTGCATGAACAGCAGCCACTAGCGGCAGCAGGCAACAGCTATAGTAGACTACAGCTGTCGCCAGTAGCTGCTAATATTGGCACATACAGTAGTAGTAGCATTGAGCAGTAGCAGTTGTAGGGCGGCAGCAGCGGCGGCAGTAGCGCAAGGCGGCAACAGTACAGTAGCAACACGCGATGGCAGCAACACAGCAGCCGCGCAACAGCATCGGCAACAGCAGTGGTAGCAGCAGCACAAAAGCAGCACAAAAGAAGTGGCAAAAGCAGCAATGGCAGCAGGAGTGCAGCAGTAGCGTGCAGCTGTTGCCACGACCACGCACGCAGCCGCTCGACGACCGCTTCGCACGCAACCACGCGGCTGCTGCTGCAACTGCAGCTGACATCGCAGCAGCGGCAGCAGCTGAGCGGAAGCTGCTGCACAGTTTCCGTGCAACTTCCGTGCGGCTGCTACAAAGCGGCCGCATGCTTGCGCAACAACCGCAAAGGCTGACAAAAAAAACGGGAAGCTGACATTAGCATTTCTCCTTGTTGACGTCATGAGGTCATGCTAACGTGAGCAACTTCCTACTGATGTTAGCACTTGCCTTAGTGCCTTAGTCGGAGGGTAAAAATTTGCCAGCGTTTGAACTTCTTGAGAAACGCTCACATTTCTGCAATTCGTCCACGTTGACGTCTTGGCCCATAATGAGCGACAACATGGCTCCGTCCAACGTCAAGGGAAAAAGGGTACTAGATCCCTCTTCTTCCTCCTTAGGGGTCATGAGCCCACGTTCGTAAGCAATTGAGGACCTGCGGAGCCAGTAGGACGAGATGCGTTGCCTGTAGGGGGGGCACACTGACGCTATCCGTGCACTCACCAAGCTTCTTTGAGGTCATCCCACGACTCCACGACAGACCTATGAGGGAGCGGCCGGGGTCGCACCCTCTACATAATAGTCAGCTCCAGCACCGGAGACAGGAGTTGGAGTTGACCCACCACCTCTTGATCCTTGGGACAAGGATCCAGACATGCCAGGCATGGAGGGCGACTACCACGAGAACAAGATTCTTGTGCTTCAGGAGTGTCTCCGCCAGCTTCAGACGAGCTCTCAGCCCCCACACACATCTCCCCTTCCCGAGTTTCGATCCTCGCCGGATCTCCACCCCAGCGACTTCCCTCTTTCTGACGTCTTTCCCATCCCTCTTCCTTCCCAGCCTTTGGTTGCACTCCCTACGGAGTGGCAACCCAAGGACTTTGAGACACCACCCCCATAGTATGTGAGCGAGGACGGCTTTGACTGCTGGGAGATCCTCTTCCAGGTTTGGGCCACTTCACAGGGTGTGTGGCCCTACTACCACAGTCCGTATCAGACTGCGGACCAAGCACAGGTGCTAACAGCGACTAGGGCAATGCGCAGGCTTCTCTACGCCATCCCACGAGACAATCGTCGACTTACGCTCGTTCCTTGGCGAGACGAGAACAGGCACCGACGCTGATCGACATGGGGGCCTGGACCTAGCATTATCCCTCCTTGCTGCAGAGACGCACGCCACCCGCGTCGCGCACATTTGTACCTTTCACTCCCTTTGTCAGGGGCCTGCCGAGCCCGCAACAGACTATTGGCAACGCGCCATGCGCATTCATATGCGCCTTGGGACCTCAGGAGGTACACAGCTGTGGGCACTCCGCACGATCATGCTTGGAGTTTGCCTTGAGCACACAAACATCTTCACGAGGTACAGCAACACCGTGCTCAAGCCTTTTTCGGCCTCACTGCAGCTTCTCCCTTGGACGCACCAGCTCTTCCTCCATGTGACTTCCACCTGTGAGGTAACCGTGGCTCATCAGGAGACCCCCATTGCTGTAGCAGTCGTTGCATCACCACCGACGCCCCTCTCGCCGAATCCTTCTCCATCCTCTTTGATGTCCTCCTCCTCCCCTTCCACCCCGATTACACCGATTCAGCCACAAGGTGTCACAGTAGTAGCACAGGGGAAGAAGGGGCGACAGAGGTGCGGCTTGGGCCAGCAGCAGTCACAGCAACAGCCATCGTCGGGCAGTAGTAGTGGAGGCTCCGTTCACTGCTACAATTGTGGAGGCGGCCATCACTATACCGATTGCCAGCAGCCGCTCGACTGGGCGCGGATTACTCGCGGGCTCCAGGCTGCACATGCACTATGGTGAACGTCAAGCAGCACATCCTCTAGGAGTGCGGCGACCACGACTGCAGCAGTTCCCGCTTCACCACCGGCCGCCAACAGCGACCCCGACCCACGTGACCGCACCATCACCAAGCTCCGACACCTAGTGGCGCTTCGCTTTCAGGGAGGTGCAAGTGTTTTGTCACAACCGGGTGGTTCATACACTGTTTGTTTGTTTGTTCTTGTGGCTCAGGATGACTCGTGTGGGGGGCACAGCTGGCATGTGATGACGATGGGACTGGTGTGCGGATTGGATTCATGAGTCTCGCCTTTGTGCTCTTCATCGTTCCTCCCCGCCTGTCACCCAGTGTCCGTCTGAGGCCGAGTGTTCCATTGCCCGTTGTACTGTGGCGTCCTCTACTCGTGATTCTGGTGGCACTTGGATCATCAATTCCGGTGCCACTCATCACATGACCTGTCGTTGAAGTGATTTTGTTGTTCTCAGGCTTGTTGCGTCTGTTCGTTCCGTCTGCACAGTCTCTGGCCAGTCCTTGCCAGTCCACGGTGTTGGGGCCGTATGTTTCGATGGTCTGTCTGGCCCCTTGTATCTTTTCAAGCTGCTATTTGTGCCTGATCTTGAGCTCAATTTGCTTTCTGTACGTGCTTGCAGACTGATGGGACTCTCTGTGGAGCACACTGCAGAGTCCGCGAAAGTGACTGCTATTGACACTAGTAGCGTTGTTCTTCGTGCCTCTGTTGTGGATGACTTGTATTGTGTCTCTTGGACTTTTGCTTCTTGCTCCCCCTCCCCTTCCGCTCGTGTTTTTGTCATTGGTGTTCTGTCTCCTGAACACCAGCAATTGCTTCATCGTTGCCTGTGTCATGTAGGCTCCAACACTATGTTGAAGCTCATTCGCACACAGCCCATCCTCGGTCTTGACGCGGTTTCTTTCGAGAAGCCGCAAGACCGACTGTCTCTTTTGCGCTCAGGGTAAGATGCATCATTGCACCTACCTTGACTCCCGTTCACGCGCACTCTACCCTCTTTAATTAGTCCATTCGGACCTTCTTGCTCCCTTTCCTGTCAAGTCTCTTTCCAAATGGGGTTGATACGTCCTGATCCTGACTGATGACTTCACCATGATGCGGTGGGTCTACAGCCTGCGCCAAAAGAGTGATGCCGCTCTCGCGGTTCGCCTTTGTCTAGTGATGGCTGAGCGTCAGTCCTGCCACACGCAGCACACCTTCCGCACGGATTGCGGTGGCGAGTTTCTTGGTGAGATGGACAGCTTCTTCACCGAGCACGGGATTTTTCACCAGGTCTGCGCTCCTTTTACTCCTCAGCAGAACGGTGTTTCTGAGCGCTGGAACCGCACCATGGAGGATGCGGTTCGCGCTATGCGGTCTGAGTGCGATCTTCCGGAGTCCTTCGCTTTTAAAGGATTCGCCTACATGACGTGGGTCTAGAACCGTCTCCCGCACGGCCCTCTTCCGGACCACGTCACAACGTATGAGCTCTCGTTCGGCCACCGTACTGACCTGCAACTCCCTTGCGTTTGGGGATCCTTGGCTTCTGTGTGGTACATCAAGGACCAGCAGGGGTCCAAGGTCTCACCGCGAGGTCACTTGTGTGCCTTCGTCGGCATCTCCCCACGGTCGAAGGCATTGCGTTTCTGGGATCCTACTTGTCTTCGCATTGTTGAGTCACGCGATGCGCTCTTCTTTGAGTCCCTCACCTACCGTGATCTGACTTCGATCACGTCACTGTCCATCACACACGTTCCTACGTGTGAGGTTTCTCAACGGATGGTGGATTCTGCGCCTACGAGCACCGCTCGCCAGACTGATGTATCCGTTCGAGCTCCCTCCACTTCTCCGACTTTACATGACCCAGCGATCATCGCTGTTGGTCCTGAGATCTCTTCAGCTTCGCCGGCTTCTACCCCTGTCCCCTCGTACCCCACAGGTACCCATGATTGTGTACCTGTGCGTGCTCCTGTGACCGTACCTGTGTCCACCGGCACTCCTACCTCTGTGCGTGGACCTGCCTCACCTGCTCCTACTGTCACACCCAGCCCCGTGTCTCCCACATCCGCATCTCCTCACACAGCATCACCAGCTCCCTTTCCTCAGCCCTCCCCAGTTGTTATTGTGCCCGTTCCTAAGCCTGAGTTGTGCCCCTCAAGCCCGGGTTACTCCCATAAGCCTGGCATTCGTCTTTGACCATTGGACTCTAGAGCTCAGCAAGTATCTGGTCCCGCACCCAGGTGCTCCGCTCGTAGCATCGCGAGTGGTGATCCCGGCACAAAGGCCCTAGGCCAGAGTGTCCGCACTAAGCACACAGAGGTACATCCAGCGTATCCTATAGGGCACAACCTCGTCACTTGCGAGTTTCATATCGCTTATGATACAACAATCGATCTTGTGGTCGTCAGACCTAGCACTGAGGCGTACGCTCTTGCCACACAGAGCTCTCCCTCTATGGCGCCTGACCGGGGCACACTAAGGGAAGATCTCTCGTAACAGGATGTTCACGCTTGGTGCGGATCAGCTTCGTGCCATCCGAGAGCATGGAGTTTACGAGCTAGTCGACCTTCCACCTGGGAGGAAGGAAATTCAGGACAAGTGGGTCTTTTGCAAGAAAGTGAAAGTCGGATGGCTCACTTGAACGCCATAAGGCTCGCTTGGTCGTCAAGGGGTACTCTCAGATTGAGGGCATCGATTGCACTAACACCGTTGCCCATGTCGCCCGCATGACCTCAGCTCAAGCTCTGTGCATTGAAGTGGCATAGCATGACTGGGAACTGCACCAGATGGATGTGAACAATGTTTTCCTCCATGGCTCTATGGATGAGGAGATTAACGTGGCTCAACCACCCGGCTTCGAGGACGGTGATAAGGTCTGGTGCTTGCGCAAGTCCTTGTACGGCCTCAAGCAGTCTCCTCGGTTTTGGAACCAGGAGATCACTGGCACCCTGACTTATGCGAGATATGTGCAGAGCAAGGCAGATCCCTCTCTCTTCATCCGACGGACGTCTAAGCTATTCACCGCCATCCTGGTCTCTGTTGACAACCTTCTGATCGCATCTCCTTTGCTCGAGGCCGTGAAGGAGGCCAAGGCTGTCCTCCAGACTGCCTACAGGAGAAAGGACCTTGGTCCTGCAGCGGTGTTCCTTGGCATGATGATCGTGCGAGACCACAGACGTCGTACTCTACTCCTGCATTAGGCCCAATCTGCACGTGTTGTTGGGGAGCACTTCAGCGACCTTCTCGGCGCAGTACCTACGGCTTGCACACCTCTCACGCCTGACAAGCAGGATGCCCTCAAGGTGGAAGATCCCACACAGCTGGGGGAGACAGTGGATGTGACCCTGTACTTCCGTCTCATCGGATCTCTGGTGTAACTGGCCACTACCACACGTCCTGACATCGCATTTGCCGTCTACCTCCTTGCCCAATTTTTGCAGGCTCCATGCGCTAGAGCCCTTCACGCAGCTGTGCGAGTGGTGCGGTACGTGGTCTTCACACCGTACCTTGGACTTTGCTTTTGCCGTCAGTGTCAGTGGTGGTCCTTGACGGCTACACCGACAGCGATCAGGCCTGGAGTTCACATGGACGCAGTCGCATCGGTTACGTGTTCCTGCACTTTGGGACCACTGTGTCCTGGCGCAACGGGAAGCAGGGCTGCATTGCACGTAGCTCATCGGAGGCAGAGTACGTTGCTCTTGGTGCAGGGGCTACTGAGGCAATATGGCTGCAACGTCTATTCCTTGAGTTTGGCGAGTCAATACCCGCCATTGTGCTTCGTTGCGATAACCAGAGTGCTCTTGCCATTGCGGAGAACCCTGATGTCTTTCATGCTCGCACGAAGCACATTGCGGTTGAGCATCACTTTGTGTGTGATTTGGTGGAGCGACACGTGATCTCCATCATTTGGGTTGGCACAGACATGCAGCGTGCTAACATCTTCACGAAGGCAGAAGCACGTGGAACGTTCCCGGTGGCCATTCGTTTTGTTGGACTTCGCCCTTGCATGAGAGTGGTTGAGTGTGGGGTGTGTCCGTGTCCGTGTCACATTTTTCGTTGCACTTGTTGTACTCGTCTTAGTGCTGCACGTGTATGGACATGCGTATCATCAGGTCATGGGGGAGTGTTGTGCTTTGTGACGTTCCTATCGACCTGTACAGTTTACCGTGACCACTCGGCCCCGTCTATACTCGTGCAGATCTCTGATGCGCACCCTGGTGGTACCGGTGCGTCATCTGGTGGCGAACTACGAGCTTGGAGCTGACCGACGACTGTTCTAGAGCTCTGGACGCTAACCGAGACCTCTTACAGTTTTTCTGCAGCATGCAGGAGTTTATTGGACTGGTCATGGGCTCGATTTGCATGTTTTTGCATTGTGTGTCCACCGTTTGATGCCGGATGCATGCATGTGACCAGTCGTAGCGTTTGGCTTTTGATCGTGCACGTCTAGGTTTAGACGGCATAGCGTTCTGACATGTCTGCGCAGAGTTACGACCAAAATAGTGGTTTTGGGCCGGTTTTTAGGACAGATCTTTCACTGCCGCGTGCGACACCCGCCGTGCGCCGCGGCAGGTACTTATGACATGGACCTGTCATTTGTCATTTCTCTCTCTTCAAATACTATTGAAGCATTCTGACACTTTGCCTTGTGTCTCCTAGCCAGACCCTTGTTGTTGTGTGCACGACTTGTGACTGTCGTGACCGTCGGACCAAGCACTGACGCCTAGTTGGCGTCTGTGTCGCTAGGAAGCTTCCACGCATCTCCTCACGAAGTGCTCGCTGTCAACCATACCTCGCTCACGTGAGGGGTGGTGTGCAACCACCCCTGGCTTCAGCGTGGGAGGGCCGAATCGGCCCTCCAAGTATAGCCACATTTCGTAACCCCCCCCTCCCCAATAACAAAAAAACCCCTTAGTTAGATTGGGGGGTTTGGGTTTTACTTTTTTTCTTGCCCGGGCATCTGCCGGGCCCCGCGGCAACAGGGCCTTGCAGATTCCCTTTCTTTTATCACACGTGCGTCGCATCGCACAACGCCCCCCCCCCTAATAACAAACAACCCCCTAGTTAAACTGGGGGATTTGGGTCTTATTTTTTGACTTGCTGGGGCATCTGTCGGGCCCTGTGGTAGCGGTGCCAGGCAGATGCCCTTTCTTCTATAACACGTGCGTCGCATCTTGCAAACCTCCCCCCCCCCCAATTAATGGAAAAACCCGCTAGTTACATTTGGGGGTTTGGGTATTATTGTTTTCCTTGCCCGGGCATCTTCTCGGCTCCGCGGTAGCAGGGCTCGATAGATGCCCAGCGTGCACCGATTCTTCCAAACCTCCCCAAACCTATGACAAACCCCCTAGTATAAATGGGCGGTTTCAGGGTCATTTCGAGC
>SZWC01022753.1:12979-26955 GCA_023375785.1 Penium margaritaceum
TTTGTACACTAGTGTACATTTCTATGCATGCTTACTATACACTCCCCGCTACACTCCCTCAATACACTCGACAGGATTTTGGGGGGGAGGGAAGGGTGTCCAGAAAGAGAGTCGCTAAATCACTAGTGTACACATTTTTACGGTCTCCCAATACACTCCCCAATGCACACCCCAGATACACTCAAGGTGTTCGAAGGGGGAGGGGGGGAGGACATTGTCGAGGTGAAAATGATTGGGCAAGTGTCAAGTGCGAGCCATCCAAATCACCAAAAAAAAATCCGAATGACCTTCTTTAGAGAAAAATGTAGTTCTATGGGCCTTGGTAGACTTTGATCTAGAATAGGACAGTCAAAACTACCCATCATGAGTTTTAAGGAGAAATGTACGTATTGTAAGGGCAATGAATTGTGCAAAAACAAGCAGCGTATGAAATCAAACCAAAACATAACAACATGGTTTTTACTTTTTTTTTCTTCCAAAACAAGTTGTAATCTGTACACTGACTAACATATGATTGAACAAGTGTATACACACTAAGTATCTTCCAGGAAGTACGTATATAGCACATGCTATGTACACAGGTTGCATAGTGTATGAAAGTGGCACGATTAACCATAACTCTCCATTGTGGAGGTGAAAACGTAGTCCAGCTTGCCGCTGCACCGCAAGACCACTACACAAGCAAGAACGAAGACGTAGCCAAATGTGGAACTCCTCTTGTCCACATTGCCGCCGTAGTCTGAATCTTTATAGGAGACCGGACGATAGAGGTCCGCCCGTCCCTTGCTGTCAAACCTCAGGCGCGCATGTCACATCGCCTGCTGGTAGCGGAGGATGCGCTTGATTGCTTGCCAGTCTAGTGGCCCTGGATCGGCCACGTATCTGCTCACTTGGCCTACCGCGTAGGCCAGTTCTGGTCAAGTCTCCACCATACCCTAATGAACTTTGATTTTGATGATTAATACTATTAGCATGGTCGAATTTTGTCAAAAACAACTTTTCATCGAGTATAAAAGTACCACCAAAATAATTCCAGAATGCAATGATCAAAATCAACATTCTACATGTAAATTTTCCACATAGTGTTAACCGGGTCCATGTACACAACTATACTGCCATTCCTTTCTTTTCTTCTGGTGAACGAATTCCTTGGAAAGGTTTTTTCCGCGTGTACAAACACAGGAGCTCGAGTCTAGTGGAAGGAATTTCTTTTCTTGTCTTTAGTGCGATGTACACAACAATCACAATGGATTTGGGACATGTGCAAAGTGTTTGCAAGAGATAAATACAAAGTAGTATTGAAGGGAATCATTATGGAAAACATAGACATCACTCCACATACTCCTCCTCCTAATGCACATCGTTAAAAAAAAAAAAAGGAGACGTCCTGCAAATGGTGCCGCCACTCTCTGAAAGGCAGGATTAAACACGCGAGGAAAGTTGGAATGAGCCCATGCGTTCTTGACCATGGGCTTGCTTTCCTGCACGTACAGCCATGCATCAAGAAACCACCCACATGCGCTTTCCTTGAGCACTTGCAACCCTAACTGCATGCTCCCCCCCTCTGCCGACCGGTCCGTACCCCACTGTGAAATGAGCTACTCGAGCTTGTTTTTAAGTGGATGGATGATGCCCACATCCCCTGGCTGTGCCTTCCGCGTACAGCCGGCGGGGATGTACAGTGTATGCATGTAGGGGAAGTTGTTCGTGAGCCATGAATGGAATGTTCCGCTACACTGCGGACGCCAAGTATCCAGTACAAGGAGGAGATGTGCCTCTCCCTCGCGGACGTCGAGGGCCTTGCACATCCTGCGGTAGTAGGGATGGATGATTTCACGCACCCACTCCCTCGTGGTCTCGCCGTTCGCCCAGTGGGATTGCGTGTACGTCAAGTCCCAGCCGGCATCAGTTAGCATTGTCGCTTTCTCGCCACGTGGCAGGCACCGAGCGGTTTTCCCTCCAAAAACCAGCTGCATCGGGAGTAGGTGTCCATTCATGCTCGATGTGACAACTGCTGTAATCTGACGTTTGTCCTCGCGTCCAATGATGCCGACAAGGTCAGTGCCGCGTGGTGCGTAGGTGTGTCCAGCCGCTGGCATCAATTTTACGCCAGTGTGGTCAGCATTGAGAACCATAAACGGCGTGATTCCATAAAGACTCACCATGCACGCCGCTCGACGATGCATGGTGAGGACCTGGCTTTCCCAGTCCTCAGGAACCTTTTGAGCAGCGGTGGTTGCGCAGCGCCATGACCATCCAAGTTCTTTGCTGATGAAGCAACGGACCCACGTGCGACTGAACGCGCGTAGTCCCATGCGGTGCAGCTTGTCGGGCGCATGAAGCACGACGATCCCTCAAATCTCGCGTAGGATGCCCTTTGAATTGAGGGCGTGACCAGCATCGCGGGCATGGGTGAGGCGCTTCTTGATTTCCGCAAGGACAGCAGGTTTATCAGCTGTCCATGCACGCTTGCAGGTTGAGCCGTGTTTTCGCTTTTTCTCGCTGACAGGTGCTGAGGGGTGCCCGGCGATAGACGCGATGACCGCTGCTTCGTATTGAGGTTTGAGGACGTTGGTGCCGTCCACAAACCAGCCATGGATGGTGGATGCAGCTAGACGGTCAAAAACGGAGTACCCATCAGGGGTACAAAATGCCCTCTTGAGGCGTTGGACAGCTGCGTATGCCGAACCCTGTGCCTTGTATGCCTTGTATATGGTTTGGAAGTGCCGTCTTCCAAACCAGTCGCAGTAGCGGCCACGCTTGCGATCGTTGGAGCTGGCCGACGAGGATCCCGTCGTTGTTGATTGAGAGATCCACAACTGTAGGCACACGGTATCCGTTGAATCGTCCGATGACTGTCCGTCGTCGCTGCTGCTGCTGCTGCTGCTGCTCAATTTTTCTGGGCTGTCGGATGTGGAGGAAGCATCGATGATGGGTGGTGCAGAAGCATTTTTCGACTTCTGCACGTGTGGAGTCCCAAAACAAGGAGCAGGATGAGGGGTTTTTCCCTCTGGGACGAGGCCGTCGTTGATGACGACAATCGCAGAACGAGCCCTACGAGCTGGACGCAAATACTTCCGCTTTGGCGGGGACTCCATGGCGGGGGCTTTGCCTTTCTCCTCAGCCGTTGGCGGACGCGCACAAGGGTCACGAGGGGTTCCGGAGGTTGCTGCTCACTGTCGTTGTGGATGACGTTGTTTCTGCGCGATGGGCCCACACCGGGACTGTAATTCCACACACGTGGAGGGGCCTCCGTTGTGGGTGGTGGATCCGACAGCTTGCGCATGGGGATTGCACACTGTGCGATAAACAGAGGCACATTAGAGGGAAGGGAGAGTGGAGTAGTTTCAGCAGCAGCAGGCTCTGTGTATGTCGAGCATCCCTCAGCAACTGTGGATGGGCCGACGGAGTCGTCGACAGTCAAGCTTGTCAGCTTGCGAGGGCGTCCAACTGGACAACGAGGCATCGGGGGACGTGCAAGAGGGCCCTGCTTGGTAGCTTGCATGAGCCTGCGTGTCCTCTCTTCTGGAGTAACCTTGGCAAGGAAGCGGTCCATTTTGAGATGTATCACTGGATCATACACTGTCTGACAGGTGCGACTGTCTGCAGGGCTTGAAGTGCATGCAGGCCGAAAGGTGGGCGTGGATAAGGTAGCTAGTAGCCGCAAATGTCAAGCCGTCAAACGTCCCTGCCTCGACTGTTCGCGTTCGCGCTATTTGACCGTTCGACCGTTGGAATCCAAATGTTCAAAAAGGCCTCGACGTCAGTCAGTCATCATATTAAAAAAATGTCCTGAAACAGTCGTCAAATTCAAGGGTCTACCCACTGGTTTTTGTCGAATTTAAAGGTACCGCTGAAATAATTACTGACCTCTAAAAAAAGTCGTCAAATTAGTTATGCTTCTGCTAAATAATCGAAATCAATGTTCATTAGGGTAGCGTACATGAGGCTGCCCACCGCCGACAGGTAGGGCAACCCTGTCGTATCCTCCCACTCTTCTTCCGTTTTGGTGCCATTGCCGCACTCAATTCAGAGGTCATGGAGACCGGACTTCCAACAGGTTTGCAGCCCTCCATGTTGTACCGTTTCAGCACCTCAGCCACGTATTTGGCCTGTCCTAGCTCAAGCGTGCACGCCCTCCGAATCCGCGTGATGCTCACACCAAGGTAGATTTCCAGCTCCCCAATGTCCACCATCTGGAACCTGCTGCTCAGCTGCTCTTTCAGCTGATGTAGGTTTGGCAGGTCTGAGGGGCACAGGATCAGATCGTCCATGTAGAGTGCAATGATCTGATGGAGCTTCTTGTTGTGCCGCACGTACACACTGTGATCCACCTCACAGTGCTTGAAGCTGAGTTGTGCCATGAAGCTGTCCATCTACTAGTATCACAATCAGAGTGATTGTTTTAGCCCGTACAAGGACTTCAGTATCTTGCACACCTTGCCCTCCGGTGTCTCCACCCCCTCCTGTACCTTTGTGTAGATTTTTTTAGGGATGATGTCGTTGAGGAAGGCCGACTTTACGTCCATCTGATGGAGCTCCATATCCTTTCCGGCTACTACCGCAAGTATTGTGCGGATGGTTGTGAACTTGGATACGAGGGCAAACATGTCATCGTAGTGCTCACCCTTACGCTGTGCGTACCCCTTTGTCATGAGCTGTGCCCTATTCTTTTCCACCACACCTTCTTTCGTGAACTTGGTCTTGAAGACCCACATGGAGCCGATGACCTTGGCATCGTTCGGCCTGTCAACCAGCTCCCACGTGTCATTTTCAATGATGGACGCAAACTCCGACTCGATGGCGGTGTCCCACTGATCCCCCTTGGCCCGCACAATTGCCTCTTGCATGGTTGTTGGCTCTGTTGATGCAGCCAGCATGCAGTGCGTCATGCCGATCCATCGACCGGTGCCTGAATCGAAATGCTTCCCCACTCTCCGTTGCCTCCTGCTCCGACGTGACAATTTTGGTGGCGTCTCATTGCTCTGCTACAATCCTTGCGACTCTTCCCACTCTAGTGAATCATCGACCAAACGGCTCTCTGAGGATCTCTCCCACTTTGGCGAAAGATCGACTGGACGGGCGGCGCGTCTAGAGGATTTTTCTCCGACGCCCGACGTGAACTCCGTCGGGAGTGTGCACTTTGGCACCCATGGTGCCTCATCCGACGGATCTTTCTGCCAGATCTCCAGCCCAGATGCATCATCCTTGGAGCCCGTGTTAGCTGATACACCACCGCAATATGACACCACATCATCGACCTCTGCGTCTGCAGGCTCGTAGTCAAGGAGTTGGAATCACTCCCCTCATTTTGGAGTGTTCCCTACGCTCATGTCGTTGCTGTTGCTGTTGAAGCTCCGCTGCTCGTCAAACTCTACGTCACGGCTGCGGATGATCTCTTGCGTGCGCAGGTACAGGAGCCGATACGCCTTTTGCGTGCTCTCATAGCCGAGGAACAAGTATGGTTTTGCCCGCGGTTCTAGCTTGCTGTCAGATCGTTGTGCCGCCTGCACCATCGCATCCGCCTTGCACCCGAACACCTTTTGGTTTGCCACGTTTGGCTTGCGCCCACTCCAAACCTCCTGCGGCATCTTCCAACCGTCCTTACCCTTCAGCACCGCTGTTGGGATGAGGTTGGTGGTGCCATTACGCTGATGAGACTCTGAGCATCTCACCTACCCCAAACCTTGTTATTTCACCTGCCCTCTGTGCTAATGCGATCGCGAACTGGACAGCGTTGCCCCATGAGTAACAGCAGTGGTAGGAGGATTAGAGGCAGCTTCTCATGATATCGGAGCAGCGAGGCATCCCTTGTTGAGCTGTGCAGCAGAGATGCAGCAGTGGCAGCAACAGTGAGAGTCACAGCTACAGCCATGGGTCCTCGGAGGACCAACCATGCCACAGTGACCCACCATAGCATGCAGAATCAGAAGAGACGTCATTGTGACAAAAGCTGAAGTTGCATCATCACGACAATACCACGGAGACAGTGGGTTGCCCAACCCTGTCCACTAGCAGTACAAGCACGGGATGGTGCTGGACCGTCTGTGACGCTTCATTGAAGTTTTACTTCAGGTCGCACTTACCACCCCCCCCCCCCCCCCCCTTGACGCTCAATAGCAGGACTGCCACAACTGACCACAATTTTGGGTGTGTATGGCTAATTGTAGAGCTCTAGTCATGAGCTCTTGAACGCATCTACTTGCAATTCGTTTGGTGCCCTATTGTCGAAAAGAAATGAAAATTCAATCTCATATCTAGACTGTATCATACATTTGGGCGGACAAGAAAAATGTCACGTTTCTATACTTTCACAATTACTTTGCGCAAATCCCACAATTTCATTCAACATATTCTCCTGCATTGTTTCTCCAAATGTTGCTGCATTTGGACAACCTTCATGTTGACATCATCATTGTGGGTGATGATGTCATCACCAACACAACCATTTTTTTTGGCTGACATCAAGTTTTGCTCATACTTCAAATCCTCAAGAAATACAATCAGATTATCAATTGGACTATTTTTGCAGTTTTTCCTTCTGATCGCCCCACATGGCACCTTGTGACGACAAGCAGAAGGGGCCTGTTGCTCCTTCATACTCTGGCTCCGTGGCTGACACCTCATGTCCTTGCTCTCAGGCCATCAGCTCCGTGCTCCAGGCGCAGCAGGAAATTCGACAGCAGGAGGCGGCCAACCTTGAGATTTTGTACTTCTTAGGAAGAGATTTTGTATGCCATAGAAAATCTCTTCTTAGGAATGACTCCATTGTGCACTCAGTGCGCTCATTTGTCTCATATGTCAAAGAAAACATTCCTTTTTGTCTCATGTGGAAAAAAACAATTTTCTTTCAGGAATGACCTCAGTGCGTGGAGCTAGTGTATGTGGCATGTGCGCTCACTCATCATGTAAAAGTACTGAGAGCGCACTTAGTGGGATGATTTGTCTTATGTGTCCAAGTGCACATATTCTTTTGTCTTATGTGGTAAAGCAATTCTGTTCTTAGAAGGGTCCCCAGTGCGTGGGGTTAGTGTATTTGACGAGTGCACTTAGTCACCATACAAACGTACACTAAGAGCACACCTAGTGCGTTAACTTTTCTTATGTGCCTAATCAAACCTTGAATTTGTCTTATTTGGTAGATTAATAGTTTTGTATGAAGGAAATCATTGAGGTAAATTTACTTCTCGGTTTTTCTTAAAGTAGTGTGTATTTATGTTTTGTGTTTTAGGCCAACCATTGTGTGGAAGAACAAAAACCTGATAAAAAAAAAAACTACAAAAGCATCAGAAGACTGATTCCAATAATGCTGATCAGTGTGAAGTGTGTTTTATCTGGTCTTTGTAGCATAGAAAACCTAAGATAAGATTCACGACGTAAATATGTGCAAAAACGTATATGAGTGTTACTTCCGTGGCAAAGGTCAAACAAAAGTTGCAAACATCGTTTTTTTACTCCAATACTGCAACCGTCCTTTGGGACCGGCCAGCCGATCGCTGCTAGCAGCTTCTCGTATCCTCACGACGGCCGTCCACCTGCCATAAACAGTGTACTGTCAATTTCATGCGATATGTTTGTCATTTCCTGCTTTCACACAACTAATCCTTCACTTGTCCTCGCAAGGTGGTACAGAGATGGGCCCAGTGTATGGAGGTGGTGCATGTGGCCAGTGCGATCACAATACGTTTGAAAGTGCACTTATCAAGCACTCCGTGTACGACATCCCCATTCCAAAATGGCTGAATCCAGAGTAACAATCTTGCAGTTTAGACTGCAAACCAGCGACGTTTGCAAGATGATTTTGATGTCGAGAAAGAGGAAACCTACCCGCTGCGAGTTTGGGGATTTGACTTGTTCTATGCAATCTTATGTCCCATTCATCGCATTTGTGATTCGAATCGTCAACAGGGAACCGTGGTGAATTGTTACAAACAACGACTTGTTTGGTCTATTATCTCGTAGAGAAACAATCCTGCAATGGAAAGAGAGAAAGTCGAGGAATGGTGAGCCGATGTTCATAAGGACTAGGATAAACAACCTATCTCTATTTGTTCTTAAGAGAAAAATGTGAGCATATCACATTTTCTCCATGGACAATTTCAGCTCTGTGGCGTCAATATCGTATACATTTTTTATGGTCAAAACGATTTCGATTGTCTCCATTCATTCGTCTTTATTAACATTGTGGACATGTGTGGAAAACTTGTATGGATGAGTAGGAACGGTTCCTCCAATACTACTGTGTTGTGTTCCGTTTGAAAAACCCATTACTAGCAAGAAACGACAAAACCTATTCTTGTGATGAATCTTTTTTGCCAAGTGCGCGCTGCTATCTTCGCAAACCAAGTACATTTCTTGATAACTAACATTACAAGCCGATTTGGATTATAACTGTATAGCATCGTACACTCAGTGGTTGATAAGTGCACTATTTCATACAAAATGATCGCACTAACCCATAAACACTATGCCACAAACTAGGGAGTCCTAGAAACTGATGAGTCTCTCCTGCGATATCCAACAGCAATCAAATCAGAAAGACGATAGCCTATCATGCTCTCTACCGGCAGCTAATGTCAGCTGTCACTCTCCGATCGGAGAAAAACAACTTGTCAAACCCACGATCGAAACGAGCAAACATTATCAATACCTCGGACTAAGAAAGACAATTACTGGTTTGATTATTCAAAATACAAACATGTCACAATACGGCTCATCCCCTTGACGACCTCTTGCTGCCGGAGGCCAGAAGTATAACGGCCGGGCACTAAAGGGCCTCGGACTAAGAAAGACACTTATCATGCTGACGTTGCTTTCCTTGGTATTGTTGGGTCTGTTTTATCTATTCACACATGATGTGGTGAGTTTTTGCCAGTCTAGGGCATTGGGGTTGTGATTTTGATGGTCCGTCTTATCCCTGTACATCTCTGGTATGCTCTACGTTCTTGCTCTAGAGCTCATCGCGCTGTTTGTTCATGTTTTCACTCTGATGGGTCCCTCTATTTTTAATTTTGTTGACGCTGCCACTGTTTCTACCTGTGACACGCATGTTGTTTTCCTCCATGTGTCCATTGTTGATGACCTGTACCACGTTAATCACAACCTTCCCTATGTGCCTCCTTTCTCGTCCTCTTCTGCGTGCGTTTTTGTGACCGGCGTGTTTTTCCCTGAGCACCAGCACTTGTTGCATCAACAACTATGTCACATGACCTTGGACACAGTGTCCAAGACCATTTGGACACAGCCCCCCCTTGGTCTTGACGCGGCTTTCCTCGAACAGCCATCCAAGACAAGTTTCCTCTTTTGCGCTGATGATAAGATGCATCGCTGCATTTACCCTCACTCAACCTCACCTACAATGTGCCCATTGGAGTTGGTCCACTTGGATCTCCTTGGTCCTCTCCCAGTCTATTCCCTCTCAGATCGGGGTCACTATGTGCTCACCCTGTCTGCTCCCTTCACTTGGATGTGGTGGGTCTATAGCCTTCACCACAAGAGCGATGCTGCCCTGCCTGTCCGCGTGTGGCTGGTAATGGCTGAGGGCCGATCTTGTCCCACCCTTCACATGGTCCACTTGGATCGTGGTGGCTAGTTCTTCAGCAAGATGGATGCAGACTTTGGTGAGCATGTTTTCTTTTACCACCTCTTTGTTCCCACTATACTGTAGTAGAACAATGTGTATGAGTATTGGAACTGTACTATGGAGGATGTAGTCCATGCCATGCGGTCTAAGTGTCGTCTTTGAGAGTCCTTTGCATTTGAGGATTTCTCTTACATGATGTGGGTCTAGAGCTACCTGCCGCATGATCCCTTTATGGACCATGTCACACTGTACAAGCTATGGTTTGGCCATCATGCCAATCTCCGTCTTGCTCATGTTTGGGTGTCCCTTGCCTACGTCTGGTACACCAAGGACCAATAGGGGTCCAAGATCTGACCTTAGGGTCACATGTGTGCCTTCCTCGACATCTATCTGTGATCAAAGGCTTGACGATCTAGTGTCGATTCTGGAGATGCTCTCTTCTTTTAGGCTCTCATCTATTGAAACATGTCCAACATTTTGTCAGTGGCTGTCGACCACGTTCCCACTTGTGTGGCTTCTTCAAGAAGCCACACAAGTGGGAACGGCAAAGAATGGCAAAGTCTCATCCTACAGATGGATCCTTCTGTACCTCCTCACTTATGATCCCGCCTCTAGCTGCTAAAGATCCCGCCATCATGGTCGTAGGACCGGTAGCCTCATGGGTTCCCGCCGGCACACCTGATCCCATGCCGGCATAAGTTCCCTCTGGAAAATCTGATCCAATTCCAGCATCAATAATCTCTAGCAAGGCTCATCCCATGCCAGATGCAGTCTCCTCCGGAACACCTAATCACGTGTCAATGCCAGTTGCCTCTGACACACGTGATCCCACAACGATGGCATTGTCCCCAATGACACCTACTCATATGCCTACACCTGCTCATCCTATGATGTCGCCCTCAAAGTCGACGAGGTCCGACTTTGTGGGCATATTTGCCTTGCCTTGTACACTCGGTGTTGAGTGTGCAATGTGGGCCCGATTAGCCAAAAAAGGAATACTTCGCCAACTGAAAGCAAAGGCCTCAAAAATACATTTCAACAAAGGACGACACAAATAGGTCTCGTAAGAGAAAACAAGCACAACACAAATAGTGTAGCAGCAGAAAATGGGAAACATTTGAGAAGGGTATATAATGAACCTATTTGTTGTAAAATGATTTTGAATCATTACAACTCAAAAAACATTCGAAGGATATGAGAACTTGAAGGAAGTTCAATGAAACTTCTAGGGTAGTATAAACTGAACTATCTATGTGTTTAGGATTTACACAATACTTCCACGAAGCATTCCTATTAATGGTGGCTCGTTTCCTGGAAACATACTCCACATATGTTCCAATTCAGTACACTAGTTTATCAGTGTGTACTTTTGGGGTGATTGACCATAAATGACAATGGAAGCTGAGTACATCGCGCTAGCCGAGGCGGTCAAGGAGGCGGTGTGGCTCCGCAGGTTGCTGGGGGAGCTAGGCGTGCCGCAGCAGAAGTCTACGGTGGTGCAAGAGGACACCACCGGCTCCATCTCGCTGACCAACAACCCGACGTACCACAGGAGGATGAAGCACATTGACATGCATTATCACTACGCATGGGACATGGTTGAAAAGGGGCAGGTGGTGCTGCAGCACTGCAGCACGCACAACATGCTTGCGGATTGCTTGACCAAAGCGCAACCCGTGGACCGGCACGCGATAAGCGTGGCCGGACTTGGGATGACCAGCTATGATGGGCCGGAGGGCGCAGTGGAAGACAAGTGAGATCAAGCTGGAGAAGCGGGCATGGAAGGTGCAATGGGGAGAATGTTCAAAACTTGCCCCTTCGCATTCCCCACCGTGGCGCCGAGAGACACAGACGAGCCGCCAGAGAGAGGAAATCCTCGCAGTTGAATCTGGTGGCTCTAGGATTGCTCGGATCATAAAATGGATGATTGCTCCTAGAGGTTGATGAGCCGCCAAATCTGGTGGAAAGTGTTTCACCGGAATCGGACAAGTATCAAGGAAGATATGAGCTTCCAAAGTTGGGGTGTGCGCGGTGGTTCTGGGAGCCAGCCGTAACTTGACTTCCAATGAATAATCGACCAGACCGAGTAACAAAAGTACCATCTGGAGATTTTGCTCTGGAAGGTCTGCCGAGGCGTTCGGTGGATAATCAACCAGATCATGCTGTGTAAAAATCCAATTTTGGCATTTGGAAAAAAGCCAAGATACTGGCTCAGCATCCGAAACTCAGTAGTACGTTTTGTTACTCGGGGACTGTCAAAATTCTGACTGGAGGTCCGTTCAAAGCTTGTCACACCCCATCACCAAATTTGACCCAAAAGTGGGGGAGATGCGACAAATAGTGCACAAGACCCCTACACCATGTGCAATGGGATCTGCTCCTTGGGAAAGGCGCTTTGCACGTGAAGGGACGCGCCAAGGTGTTTGCGTACTATGGAGGGGTTAGGCGTTTCTGTGGTGGGTGAGACATGCGCTTCGGCAAGCATAAGTTGGGCTGTGCTTGGCGGAATCACCCGCGGTTTGGTGCGTTGGAGAGATCATGACTAGTCCTATAACTTTTATGATCATGTCCATGTACAAAAACTAACACAAAATGCTGTTGTTAATTTCGCGAACTGACTGTCTCTGAATTCCTCCTCACATAGCGTGAGGTGATCAGAAAGCTCACGCTTAGTCTCAAATTCGTCCAAAACAGAAGACGTAAACCACTAGAGAATATCACATCAAAGTCGGGACCACACCACATGGTTTTTTTCTCAATGAGCCTGTGTGTGGGTGCTGTATAACAGGGCAGTGCAGTTGTTCTCCATACTAAATTACACTGATCTTGTACCTGGTGCGAGACTTTGTCTGATGTGGATCATTGACCCTCAATCCTATGCGGGGTCCAGTATGTTGGACTGGTGTATGAGGACAGTGCGCTCGTACTCCATACAAAAATCTACCTATCACACACACAGTGCTTGATTTTATCCTGTGTGGAACCTTAGATCCCCACTCCTATGGAGGGGGATCCTGTGCGTTGGGGTAGTGTATGAGGGCAGTGCACTCATTTCCTATATAAAAATACACTGATCACGCGCTTGGTGTGTGATTTTTCTCATATGGAACATTGGACCCCCACTCCTAGAGGGGATTCTAGAGCGTGGGGCTGGTGTATGAGGAGACTGTACTCGTTTTACATGTACAAATACACTGATCATGCACTCTATGCATGATTTTGTCTTATCTGGGACCTTTGAACCCCACCCCCACGGGAGGGGTTTAGTGCTTGGGGCTAGTGTATGAGGAGAGTGCGCTTGTTTCCAATATGAATACACACCGATCACACACTCAGTGCGTGATTTCTTCTTGTATGGAATATTGGTTCCCCACCCCTATGGGGAGGTCTAGTGTGTGGGAGCAGTGTATGAGGGTAGTGTACTCATTCTCCACATGGAAATACTCTGATCAGGCACTCGGTGCATGATTTCATTTCATATGGAACATTGGTTTCCCACTCCTATGGGATGGGGTCCAATGCGTAAAGGTAGTGTATGAGGGCAGTGCGCTCGTTCCCTGCACAAAAACACACTCGTCATGCACTCAGTGCATGATGTTGTCTTATGTTGGACCTCTGACCCCCACTCCTATGGGGGGATACAATGCATGGGGTTAGTGCATGAGGGCAGTACGCTTGGTTCCCATATAAAAATACACTGATCACGCACTTAGTGCGGGATTTTGTCTTATATGAAGCGTTGGATCCTCACCCCTATGGAGTGTCCGGTGTGTGGATGCTGTGTTAGAGGGCGGTGCACTTATTCTCCATACAGAAATACACTGATCTTGTACCTAGTGTGTGACTTTGTCTTACATGGATCATTGACCCCCACTCCTGTGGGGGTCCAATGCGTGGGCCTAGTGTATGAGGACAGTGTGCTCGTTCTCCATACAAAAATGCACTGATCATGCACTCAATGCATGATTTTATCCTTATGTGGAACCTTAGACCCCAACTCCTATGGAGGAGGGTCCAGTGCGTAGGGGTAGTGTGTGAGAGCAGTGCTCTCGCTTCCTATGTAAGTATACACTAATCACGCACTTGGTGTGTGAATTTTCCTATGGAACATTGGAACCCCACTCCTAGAGGGGATTCCAGTGCGTAGATCTAGTGAATGAGGACAATGTTCTTGCTATCCATATAGAAAGGCACTAATCACGCACTCAATGTCTCATTTTGCCTTACATAGAACATTGAATTTCTCCCCCTATAGGGAGGTCCAATGTGTGGGGGTAGTGTATGAGGACAGAGTACTCATTCTCCACATGGAAGTACACTGATAATGAACTCCGAGCACGATCCTATCTTACATGGAACATTTGTCTCCCACTCCAATGGGGGGGGGGGGGGG
>SZWC01022753.1:27054-40445 GCA_023375785.1 Penium margaritaceum
GGGGGGGGGGGGGGGGAGCCCAATGCGTGGGGCTAGTGTATGAGGGCAATGTGCTTGTTCTCCACACAGAAATTCATTGAAAATGCACTTAGTGCGTGATTTTGGACCCCCCACTCCTATGTGGGGGGTCCAGTGCGTGGGGCTAGTGCATGAGGACAGTGCGCTCATTCTCCATATAAAAACACATGAATCATGCACTCAGTGCGTGATTTCATGCTATGCGGAATTCCGGACCTACACTCCTAAGGGGGGATGCACTGCATGGGGTTAGAGAGTAACAACAATGGCCATCTATCCTCCACGTAAACATACACAAGTTACATACTCTATGTGTACAAACGCTATAACGTTACACTTTAGATTCATTGCGCTTGATCAGTGCCAGCGCACTAAAGGAGCGCACTAGAAATCCAGTGTGTGAATTAGATACTATTGGACATACATGAACCATGCAGTCCCTCATAGATGTCAGCAACGCCCTTTCCAGGGTGGTGTGCAATGCGGAGAACGTGGACAAGAGGAGCAAGCCGGTCACGCATTTTCGTCAGCTGCACCCGAAGTACCTCCCTGTGCACCAAGAACGGCAACACCTTCTTGTGGGCCTGGTGCCCTGCCTCGCGATGCTCACCCATGCTCTTCCGTTCACTGCCATTCACCATCTTCAGCAGGAATGGACGCATGTCCAGGAAGCGATGAACGATGATGTGCGCTATCGCAAACCTCGTGTCACACGTGGGCAGCAGTACCTGTCCACCACTCTGCCTCAACCATGTCCATGGCATGTTGTTATTGCGGAAGAAGGTCACAATTGCGTCTTTTGGCACATGCTGAAGCCACACGGTGTTGTTAAATGTTACAAGGCATATCTCACAGCCAAGGGTTTCTCACAAATCCCTGGCGTGGAATTTGTTGAGATGGTTGCACCTGTTGGATGCTGCACCACTGTTTGTGCTCTTCTCCATCTTTTGTCACACCATGACTAGGAGCCTGAGCAGATTAGATGTAAACGATGTTTTCCTCCATGGTACCCTAGATGAGGAGATCAACCTGGTAAAACCACCTGGTTTTACCAGTGACACCAACAAGGTTTGGCATTTACGCAAGGCATTGTATGGAATGAAGCAGTCACCTCACTGTTGGAAGATGGAGATCACCACCACACTCGAGAGGGGTCGGTTTCAATGTAGTGCGGTTAGTCCTACATTGTTCCTTGGTCCCCCATCGCCCCCTCTTGTTCGTGTTCTTGTCTATGTTGGTGACCTACTCATTGCCTCCTCAAGTCCATCAGTTGCGTAGTTTGTGAAGCATCTGCTTTTGCCTGTCAACAAGATGAAGGACCTTGATCCTGCTTGAGTTTTCCTTGGTATGGAGCTTGAAAGGAACCATCCTAATTGCACGTTACACGTGCATCAGGTTGCCTACATTCACAGTCTTGGTGAGATTTTTGCTCCCTTGCTTGTAGTGAATCCATCAGCCACCATATCTGATGACCCCAGGTGGTCAGAAACTTCTCCCACCACCTGATTTTACTCAGCCTGGGAGGGATTCGATGTCATTGACTACCTTCAAGTCATTGGCTTCTTGATGTTTCTGGCCACCAGAATGCTTACATACATGTTTTTCTCTGTTAACTACTTGGAACAGTTCTCTCAGTGTCCAAAATGGTGTTATCTTGTGGCAACACCACATGTCATTTGATGCACACTCTCTACAGTGTGTGTTGGATTGTGCTACCAAGAACAGCCCTCCATAGCTCTTTATGGCTACACTGATAGCCACTGGGCACATGACACTGATGCGTGCAGTCCATCAGGCCATGTCTTCTTGGTTGGAGGCACTATAACATAGTGGAGAAGCATCAAGTAGGGCTGCGTGGCCCGTAGCTTGAGGAAGTTGGGTACGTTGCGCTCTGCTCAAGTACGTGTGAAATTGTCTGATTGTGTCGTCTCTTATGATAATTGTGTGTTCCCATTTGCTCCATCACTCTATGCTATGACAACCAAAGCACAAAGGCCATTACTGAAACTCATGGCATGCACCACCCACTCACCAAACATATCGATTTTGAGAATCACTTTGTTTTTTGAATGTATTGTTGTTGGTGTCGTGAAGGTTTTCTGAGTGGACACGCAATTTTAGCGGGCTGATTTCTCCACCAAGGAACTCACTTCTTGTTCGTTCAAGTGTGGTTTGCACACAGTTGGTCCAATATGTGCACCCTCCATTCTTGACGGAGCATTAATGTTGTTGACCTCTTGCAGTCATGAGGTGTACATTCTCCATTTTTCGACTTTCGTGTTGTCTCTTGTCACTTGTGTGGTCTTCGACTTCGGGCCAGGGGGGGGTGTTGGTATTGGTGCTCAAGTGTTGACTTACAAATGCATTTTGTACTGTCCACTGGTCACCATGCACACAAACAAATGTGCAGGAGAGTAAATCAAAATTGCTGCAGTGCAAACCAAGTGGCCCTTTCAAGTAATGACACACTCAAGTTCTCAACGTTCTTTCCATCTTCAGCCACTTGGATAACATAGGGCTTGTGCCAATGGGCCAGCCATCAGCTTGTTGAACTATCTCAAAAAAAAAATGCTGCAGAAAGCTCACATGGAATCATGCCCACATACAATCTAGGATGATGTGGATGTTTTACATGCTTACTTGATCTTGTGGTTGCTTAGGCAAGTTGCCGAGTGCTGATTCTGATGGGGATCATGCTACGGGAATCTATTGGCAAAAACCACTCTCAGATTTGTTTCGATGAGGTCTGTCTCAACCCTTGGGGTGGTGGAAACCACACCTTGTGGGTGATGCGTGAGGTGGAGCTTGCTCACAGTCCTTTCTCCTCACAACTACACGTTACTTGCTTCTAACGTTGTCCATGTGAGCTTGCAACAAATCCATGGAATCTCCCTCTCTCCCATTGTCTCCCTCTCTCCCTCACTTATGTTCCCTTGCCAACTACAAGGACGAGGGCTCAAGGCCAAAGACCTCGGCCCTCCTTGCGGACTGATGGCTGCCGATCGAGCAACCACCTTGATCGACGGCCAGCAGGCCGATGACCGACCAGTACTCTGATCGTCCACCGGCCATCAAATCAGCGGGCTGCAAGCTGGCCAGCGGCTAGTGAAGGGCTTGTTGCCAGCTAGCCCTTGCTGTGGAAAGGGGTGGTTTGTAACCATCCCTTTCTTTCACAAGGAGGGAGGGTCAACTCGCCCCTCCTGCTACACGGCCGATTGGCGTAAAAGCTTGAGGTGAACATGTGGACGGCCAGAAGTTTAAGGACAGAAATGCACACTCGCAGAGTTGAGGAACCCGTATCTGTCCAAGACGTAACAACAACGTGAAGGAACACAGGCCACTGAGCTCTTTTGTCCAAGACCACAAGTATGACTGGATGGTTTTGACCTTGACCATCAAAGTACAGTTACTGCTACTGAAAATGCCCCATTTGTCACAATTCTGTTTTGTTTCACAACTTCTGAATGTGGACCATGTACCACCACTAACAGTACATGTAGTTTCATTTGTGCTATTTGTAAGCGACTTAATCAAGTTAGTGGCTGACCTGGGAGACCAAGTAGAGACAAGGTATGGATGTTGTGAACAAAGTTTATAATGGGTTCCATGACAACCAATGGATTACACAAATACATGGTACACATGTGTGAAATGAATGGTGTGGAATTTCAATACTCACATAAAAATTGATACAATACCACATACAAAACATTGTGTTCAATCCTTACTGTCGAATGAAACCTTGTTTTCCTACCCAAAAAAATCACAGAAAGTGCCTCCACGTACATGACACAAAAACCCTATTTTGATTTCTTTTAGGTGTATACTCAATGCCCCCTATTCCATAACGGTTCTAATTTGTTCCTAATTTTTTTTATAGCCTGAAAAAACATGTACATGAAAGTTTTCAAGTTGTCACAGTAGTACGGGTTTCTCCTTCTGCTATCATTGTCCTTCCCAAATCAACGTCCTCTGGATGTTATCACCCATATGATCTCCTTTTGTACATATTCTTATCTATACATATGCACATGTGTGTATATGTATCCATCACTATCCACATGTGTAAACACATGTACATTTACATCTATATGTATGCATGAAGTGGGATGTGAAGACATGTTTTTGTAGACTTTTCTATATGCACATTAACCTCTAAATAGTATTATTATCTAGAGGTATAAATGTCTACAATTAAGGCCATGTTTTATGTTTGTAATAGCAATAGTAGAAGCAGCAGCAGAAGCAACAGAAGCAGCATGTGTGGCAGCGGCAGAAGTAGTGGAAGCTATCGTGGCAGCAAATGACCTACAGGACAGAGGGGCGACATCCCTCCCTCCTCGCCATTGCCGTCAATGGCAGAGACCATCTTCGTTGCCTTCATAACCATCTCCATTGCCGCTGCCCTACCGCTGTTGCCCGAGTTTCTATCTCCACTTGGGTGTGTCAAATCCTTATGAATGTGGATGTAACCGTGACTATGTGAATGTGAATGTGAATGTGAATATGATTGTAAATGTGAATGTGAATATGAATGTCAACGTGATTGTGAATCTGAACGCGAATGTGAATATGAATGTGAATGTGAATGTGAATGTGAATGTGAATGTGAATGTAAATGTGAATGTGAATATGAAAGTGAATGTGTTTTGCTATGATGTGATGTGATGTGATGTGACACAATGTGATGTGATGCTCTGTGATGCAATGCAATGTGATGCAGTACAATGCAACGTAATGCAATGCACTGTGATGTGTCGTGATGTGATGCAATGTGCTTCAATGTGTTGGTGACAGTGACAGTGACAATGATATTGATAGCAACAGCGACAGAGACAGCAATAGCGACAGCAACAGCGATAACGATAGTGACATTGCCATCGGCATCGCCATTGACATCGACATCGCCATTAACATTACCATCGACATTGATGCTGAAATGGACATTAACATTCACATTGAGATTGCGACTGACAGTGACATCAAAATTGACAACAGCATCAACATTGACATTGGTATATACTGTGACAGTCTGGGACATAGACTATGACGCAAAAAGTGGCATCGACATTGACATTTAGATCAACATTGACATGACGTGAATTTCACTGTGACTGTGAATGTGAATGTGAATGTGAATGTGAATGTGAATGTGAATGCGAATGCAAATGTGAGTGTGAGTGTGAGTGTGAGTGTGAGTGTGAGTGTGAGTGTGAGTGTGAGTGTGATTGTGAATGTGAATTTGTTGTGATGATATTGTACCCTTGACCTTTGACCTCCCTAGTGAGGTCTGTTAGGTCGGTCTTTGACCTTAGGTCGACCGCCCGGCCTCCCCCTCCCCCCATCTTGGTACTTGCTTTTTCTTTACTTGCAGGTTGGGCTGACGACGTGTGGGGGGGCATAGATAACTTCCCCCCCCCCCCCCCCCCCCCCCCCCCCCCCCCCTCCCACATTCTTGTGTGTGTGCACAATGCGCCTATGCAATACATGGATAAAAAGGGGAGGATGTTTGATTTCATGCTTTTCTTCTCTTTTGAAGCTTTCTACCCTTCTATGCCTAAGTATCATTGAATTCTCGTGCAATCATGTCTGAATGGGGTACATGAATGCAAAATGATGAAGTGGATTTGTAATGTACATAATCTAAAACATATGCATGCAAAGTTTCAGATCAATCTGAGAACTTTCTGGCTTTGTTGACCTTCAACATCGGCCTCGTAGGCATGGAGGTCCAGGTCGACCTCCCGACCTCGACTTAAGCTTGACAAGGAGAATTCAACATAGTTGTGATGTGATGTCATGTCATGTTGTGTCATGCGATTTCATGTGATGCAATGCGATACAATGCTCTGTGCCGCAGTGAGAGTGATGTGACGCAATGTGATCCCATGGGATTCGATGCAATGCAATGCAATGCAATGCACTGTCATGTGATGAGATGGGATGCAATGTGATGTGATACGAAAGTGACAATGACAGTAAATGTGACAGGGATGATGAAAGTGAAAGTGATAGTGATAGCGACAGCAACAGTGACGGGGATGGCAACGGCGACAGCAATGGCGAGGGCGAAAGCGATGGTGACGGCAATGGCAACGGCAACTGTGATGGAGACGGCGATGACAACAAAGGTGGCTTCAGCAACAGCGATGGCGACAGCAATGGCAATGGCAATGGCAATGGCAATGGAAACAATGATTGCAATGGCAATAGAGATAGCAATAGTGAGAGCAATATCAAAAGTGAGAGCGGTAGCGATAGTGACAGCAATAGCAATAGCGACAACGGCAGCGGTAATAGCAGAAGCAGTGGCAACAGCATTGGCAGCAGCAGCGGCAGTGGTAGTGGCAGTGGCAGTGGTCATGGCAGTGACAGTGGCAGTTGTAGTGGTAGTGACAGTGGCAGTTGCTGTGGCAATGGCAGTGGCAGTGGCAGTGATAGTGATACTGACAGTGCAAGTGACATCGATAGTGACATCGACAGTGATATCGACATCGATATCAACAGTGACATTTACAGTGACAGAGACATCGAATCAACACAGACATGGACATCTATATTGACATCGACATTAATATCAACATTGACATCAACATTGACATCAACATCAACATCGTTACATACATCGCCATCGACATAGACATCACCATCAACATTGCCATCAACATCAACATTGACATTTACAACGATGTGGACACAGAAATGGACATTCACATGGACATAGACATTGACAGCTTTATCAACCATGAGAACGGCATCGGCATTGACATTGATATAGACTGTGACGGACTGAAGATAGACTGTGAAGTAGAATACGACATCGACATCGACATCGACATGGACATCAACAATAGCATCGACATGAACATCGACATCAACATTGACATCGACATCGATATCGACATCAACATCGACTTGGACAATAGAGAAAAAACATCATTTTATATGATGTGATTCCAAGTAATGTGATGTGATGTGATGCATTGCAATGCAATTGGATGGGATTCAGTGTGAATTTCCTGACGATGCCATGTGATGCAATATGATGCGATCGATGCCATGTGATACGATCCAATGCAATTGATGCAATCTGATGTAACGTGTTGTGATGTGGTGTGATGTTATGTGATGTTTTGTGATTTTTTGTGATGTGATACATTGTAATGTCATGCAATGCGATGCAATGTGATGTGATGTGACGGTGACATCGGCAGTGACACTGATAGTGACAGTGACAACAATAGTGACAATGACAGTGACAATGACAGTGACATTGATAGTGACAGAGACTGTGACATTGACAATGACAGTGATAGTGACAATGACATTGACTGTGATACTAACATCGACAGTGAAATCAACAGTGACATTGACAGTGATATTGACAGTGACATTGACAGAGACAGTGACAGTCACAGTCACAGTCACAGTCATAGTCACAATCACACAGCCACGATCACAGGCACAGTCACAGTCACAGTCGTAGTTACAGTCACAGTCACCGTCACAATCAAAGCCACAGTTAGAGTCACAGTCACTGTCACAATCAAAGTCACAGTCACAACCATAGTCACAGTTGCAATCACAGTCACGATCACAATTATGGCAGCAATGAAAAAAACCACAACAATGATGTTTACAGTAAAAACAACACCAACGTCAACTTCAATGACAAAGATGATGAAAAAGGCGATAGCGACGGCTATAGTGACA
The DNA here is from genome assembly GCA_023375785.1 of Penium margaritaceum. NCBI lineage: Eukaryota > Viridiplantae > Streptophyta > Zygnematophyceae > Desmidiales > Peniaceae > Penium > Penium margaritaceum. The sequence goes on from SZWC01022753.1 coordinate 34,786, forward strand.
ATGACTGCTGTGCTGATGGAGAAATTTATTGTGAGGCAACAATGAGTGCAGAAGTGAGGACGATGATGAAGATGACGGTGACACCGATAGCAAGAGCATGTGTGCTCAATCTATAGCTGTAATCAATGGCACCTACTTTGCTGCAGTTCTTCACAGGTCTCCCGAAGACAAGATGTTGCCTTGCCTATAGTATTGTCATTTGCACCTCTGCTCGTGCTATCAATTCTCTAGCTGCTGGTTCTATGTGCACTACTGGTGGTCATGCCACTACTTGCTATAGGGGTTGTTGGTTTGTGTGGCTTCCACCCGTCACGACCGACATTGCTAGTTTACCGATATACCCACATTCGGGGTATATGGCAGAGGAGGGCGTGACGACACGACGGGCCTCCGGACTGCACTGAGACTTCTCCAGCACCTACGACAGCGCCGGCGAGACGCGGTCGATGCGTTCCAGTAGCCATGTGGGCTTGTCAGGAGGTAGGAGAGTTTTCTCGGTGGGTTCAGACCCGCGCACCCGGTTGACTGTACCGGTGCGACGAGGAGACCCGATGGCTATTGTGGGGCTTCCGATGTTCGGAAAGCCGTNCTCTCCTTGTTCTTTATATTCAGCGTTCCAGACTTAGCCAAATTCTTGCCGTCTTGCATCGCACTCACACACAGAGCTCATGTTCGTTCTTGCATGGGCCTGCATGCCCTAAAATTATTTCCAATTTGGTATCAGAGCACAGGGGGGCGTGTGAGCAGCAGAAGCAGCAGCAGTGGGCGGAACGCTAAGAGAACGCGCCACGTGGCGCCACGCCGGCAGCAGCGTGAGGGAGCGCGAAGCGACTGCACGTGAACGCAACAGGGGCGGTGAGCCGCCGCTAGCAGCAGCAGTAGCAGCAACAGCAGTAATAGCAGCAGCACGCGTTGGCAGCAGCAGCGTGCACGAGCAACAGCGACGCAGCACTAGCTTGAAGCCATGGCAGCAGCGAGCAGCAGCAGCGAGCAGAAGCAGCAGCGTGCAGCAGCAAGCAACGACGCAGCAGTAGTAGAAGCAGTAGCAGCAACTGCAACAGCTTTAGCAGCAATAGTAGCAGCAGCCGCAGCAGCAGCAGCAGCAGCAGCAGCAGCGTGCAACGGCGTGCAGAGCGAAAGAAGAAGAAAAAAAAAAAGGCAGCAGCAGATCAGCAGCAGCAAGCAGCAGCAGCTGCTGCTGCGCAAAGCAACAGCAGCAGCAGCAGCAGCGGCTGAAGCAGCAGCAGCAGCAGCATCCGCAGCAGCTGCACCTGCCGCTGCAGCTGCTGCTGCCGCTGCGAGGAGGGCCTCGCAGCCCTCCTCTGAAGGGGGGGGGCCTTTGGGGGGGCCTGTCGACCCCGTTCGCCCCCCCCCCCCCTCTCCCTCCTGTCTCCCCTCCTCAAGGGGGCCCTCGGAGGGCCCCGCCGAACCCCCTCCGAGGGGCCCTGCGGAGGGGGCCCGTCGGCCTCGCGGGCCCCCTCGGCCCCGTCGGCCCCGTCGGCCGACTGACGGAGGGGCCGGGTCAGAGGGGCGGAGAGGACCCCCCCCCTCGCTCCCTCCGCCCCCCCCCACACCCACTCGCTCACTTGCTCGCTCAGCGAGCGAGCAAGCGAGCGTGCACGGAAGGGGATCCGGACAAGCCGGACACCCCCCCCCCCACTCTTTCCCCCCCCCCCTCCTGATTTTCTCCGTTTGCCCATCTTTTGGGCAATCGAGAAAGGGGGGGGTGAGGAATAAAAAATACAAAAAGGGGTACGCCTGGAAAAAAAAAGAGAAAATAAAAGAGGAAAAAAAAGGATAGAAAGGCAAGGGCTTCAGGCGAGCAGAGGGGAGAACCAATAAAAAAAAGGGGGGGTGGAGGTTGAGGGCAAAAGAAAGAAAAGGAGGGGGGTGGCTGTGGGCGAAAAAAAAAACAAAAAAAAACAGCAGCAACACAAAAACAGGATAATCTTCCAACGACCACCGCAGTGAGGGAGTACCACCACAGCAGTCGCTGTAGCTTTCATACCTGCAATAGCAGCATCAGGCCGTAAAGTGTCGACGACTACATCGTGCGGCGGCTGCGCAACAGCTTCCGCTATCGTCTTCTCAGCCGACAGCGGACGGTCGTCGGCGACGATCTCCGCTTCTAGACGCGTCCTCGACCGGAGTCTTTCTGGGGCCCGTGGATTGGTGCGCGCTCTTCACCCCGTAGGATCGACGGCGGATTCGAGTCTTACCGTCTCCGAGGGCTGGGTCGTCTACCGCTTGGAGCAGCGGCCACACCTACAGCCGCCACCCCTTCTCGTCTTGGAGCAATCTTTGCTCCATTCGTGGCAGCAGCATTGGTCGCCGCAGCTAGTCAGACTGTCGTCTCCGGGTGTGCTGTCGTAGTGCAGCTCTTCCCGTCTGGTCACGTTTGCTGACCCGGACTCCGTGACCTCCAGGAGTGATAGTACCTGCAGACCTCATTCTCTCCCGTGGCTTGGTGTTTACCACTGGGAATAGGTGCCCTCGGCACCTATCCATCGTCCAGCGCACGAGATGAGTGCGCGGACGTGTGAGCAGGCGCGCTGCGCATTCGCCTGCTACTACTGTGGTGATGGACGTCATGGTTGGCGTCGCTGTTGGACGCGCCCTCCCGGCTGGCATCCACCTTGGCTACAGCCTCGTCCGAGCCTGCGTCCTCCACAGTATACGGATCTACCGGTGTTGGTAGATCCCCTAGCTCGACCTTTGGCGAGCATATTCGCCGAGATCCGCGGCCTACGGCAGACGGTGCAGCGGCTTTGTGACCTCGTTGTCACTGAGCGTGCTTCTGCTACTCGTTCATCGACGGCCTCTTCGACCACATCTCCTCCATCATCTCCTCCTTCTTCATCCGATGATGTCCCTTCAGCTTCGCCTGCCAGCCAGTCCCAGGCTGACACCATCCTTTCGATCCTCCACTGTGCTGTGACCACGCTGCCACCCCGCGATTACTTATCTTCCAGCAGTCGTTCCAGTCGAGTGACTCTACGACGTCGTCGTCAGCGCTCTACACGGCGTGCTCACGCTGGTGTTGATACATCCTCTACCTCCTCGGCCTCCATTGCTGTACCTGTCGAGGGGGAGTGTGGTTACCGCGCATTGCGTGATGCGATAGCAGCGACAGGATCCACAGTAGGGTCGAGGGGGAGTGAGTCTGATCCCGACATGGAGGTCATGGTGCAGACTTGCGTATCATCGAGCTCGACTTCCACGTCCGCGCTGGATCCAGATCTTCTACAGCAGCAGCTTGCATCAGGAGGTGTCTAGGCCCGGCGTCCCTGGACGGTGCCACTCGCGGCTCCTACCGGTGGCGGCCCGGCGATGGCACACGGGTCCGGTATGGATAGGGATGCATCTTTCGGAGTTTTGGCGGAGTTTGTACAGCAGGCTCACACGAGTCCGGCGGAGGTTCCAGTGCAGGAGATATGCGTGTCATCGAGGTCGACATCCACACCAGGAGCCGGACAGGAGCCGGACGTTCTGCGGCAGCAGGTTGCATCACGAGGAGTGCAGGTCTCATGTGCCTTGGCGGTGCCACTTTCGACTCCGATCGATAGCGGCCTGGCGGTGGCACATGAGTCCCGCGCGGATCTGGATACCCCACACAGATTTCTGGGGGCGTCGGCGCACGGGACTCATACTTGCCCGAGAGTGGTCGCTGTACATGAGCACAGTCGACCGGCTGGTCTGTTAGAGGTTGAGGCGTTCTTGAGAGCAGCAGTTCTCAGAGATGTCGCCGGGACATATGCTGCAGCAGACACAGCATGCTTCACCGCCTCATCTGCACTACCTGAGGACCGGCTTCAGCGTGAGGAGACGTCCACCTTCCCACAGTCTACGGGTTCCCGTACCCACGACGGAGAAGCGACATACATGATGGAGTCAGATGATGATCCATACTCTGTCATCGAGCAGGTGGTAGCGACTTGCGTTCCCGGCGAGACAGTGCGTGATCGCCAGCTGCATTGGCTGGTCGCCTTGACGGGCATTGTCGAGCCAGAGCCCTGCACACCAGTTTCCACTACGGCGGTAGTTGACGACAGTGGTGCAGATTCCTACATGCAGATGGAGTCACCTCGTCAGCAGGAGCTGAGTTGTGCACCTTCGTGTTCACCTGCTAGTGACCTTGCTGATGACATGGATACTGAGAGTGGCAGCACCTGCACGGACGACGTTTCCACATGCTCTACGGACTTTGACGGCTCCTCCTTCTCCTTCTCTCTCGGCATGGGACCGCTCACTCATCGCATGACAGACACGAGCTGCGATGTGGATGTGACACCTGCAGCTGCATCCGATGTTCCAGCGTCTCGGCACATTACGAGCTTCGTTGACCCCAAGGAGGATGCAGCAGCACCAGTTCCATCGTCTCCAGCATCAGAGATGCAGATGGCGTTGTACTCACGAGTTGTGTAGTCTGCATGTGCAGCATCCAGTGAGGCAGAGTTTATTCTACACCAGGGAGACATCGGCCACCTCGACATGTCCGAGGCAGATTACGCCGACCTGCATGAGCATGTAGTGATGCTGCAGCGGGAGATGATGGCAGCGCGTGAGCGATTCTCAGAGGATGGCAGCATCAGTACTATCGGCACGACACCTGCGCGAGCAGCATCTGGCACACCTATGCTTGGGGAGCATCTTGTACGCGCTCCGAGTATGACGTCCGTTGGAGACACTGTCAGAGGAGAGGTGACCGTGCCTTCGGCTTCCACCATCCTCGCTTCTGTCGACCCCATCATCGCTCCTCCTTCTTCTGCTGCCGTCACGCACGTTCATCTACCCGACTCACTTACCCCATCTTCATCTTCATCCGCGAGTGGTGATCCGGTTCATCGCTCCAGCTCTCCTCCTCCGGCGGTACACCCATGTGCCTCAGGGTGCTCTATCCGACCTCCGAGGCCAGCTCCGCCACTTCATCCACGCACGCGTGCTGCTCGCCCATTCCCGTTCCTCCGGCGTACACAGATGCATTGCGGCAGTGCGCAGGCAGGAGAGACTGTGAGTTGGGACCCTTGGCATTCACGCGAGGACTGGCATACCCTGCGCGATGCAGATTCACGTGAGGAGTCGTAGCCGGAGACACCACTTCGTCTTTGAGGAGGGGAGTCGACTCGCACGTGACAGGAGGAGCTATCTCTGCATGTTGCACACACCACATGACTCATCGCCCAGGATCTGTTCAGATACATCAGCATCTCCATCGAGGACATCGCTCCCAGGTTCATCTGCCCAGGGGGAGTGTTGTGTGGACCTCGACCTGACACGACGTCATGGGAGATGCATGGGGAGGTCCATGCTCTGTTGTGAGCATCTACAGCATCCCGCATGTGGCTCATGCTGCGTGCCTGCATAGCTGCATACAGATGGTAGCACACTATTGGTCGAGACCCGGACACTTGGTGCATTGCACTAGTGTCACGAGGAGACCATGTGATTGTATGTCTTAGTGTGTCGCTACACTGTGTGTGGCATTGTGCATGCGAGCTGTTGGTCGAGACCCGGATACTTGGTGCATTGCACCAGTGTCACGAGGAGACCATGTGATCGTGTGTCTTAGTGTGTCGCTATACTGTGTGTGGCATTGTGCATGCGAGCTGTTGGTCGAGACCCGGACACGTGGTGCATTGCACCCGTGTTACGAGGAGATC
>SZWC01022755.1:9603-42150 GCA_023375785.1 Penium margaritaceum
GGGGGGGAGGGGAGGGGCTTGAACAATCAACCGAATCAAACCCACGACTCAAAAAACTCGTCGTCCCATGAAACGACGGCAATCAAGTGGCCTGCTGCCAGTGCGTCTTTCCTCTCACGAAATGGAAGAGGACAATGGAGAAAACTCGTCCTCCAAACAAAAACAAAAAACTCGAGGGCAGATAGTGAGGGTCGCCTACCTGGATGGGGTACGTCGTGCAAACAGCCGCTTCCACTCCGCAACACAAAAAGTCTTCATCGTACGAAACGATGTGGTGCGCCGCCAACGTGTCCTCCCGCACGACCGCCCTCAGCGCGATTTCCGCTGCTGTTTCTGGGTCTGCTTCTGCTGCCGCCATCGCCGCTTCCGTAGCAGCAGCAGCTGCTGCTGCTGCTGTTTCTGCTGCTGCTGCTGCTTTTGCTGCTGCTGCGGCCCTGTCGCAGGTGCTTCTGCAGCTTTCCTTCTCCGCTCAGTCAACGGCGACTGCCGCTTCCAACCGGCTCCACAAGCTGTGTCACCTGTCGGCCGTCGCCTGCGGCGGTGTCATTCGCCACACAACGGCCGCAGCACCACGTCGGGTTGGAAGGCTTCTCGTCGTTGCACAGCCAACACGAATGACCACGCGACGGCACTGTTCATCGCTGACGACTGAAATCCGTCGCCGCTAGAGAGGCAGCAGTCGGCAGTGGCAGAGTGAAGGCGACAAGGCGCACGAGTACGACACTCGGCCAGCCAGTGGAGTATGGCCACAGACACCGTGGCGCTCTCGGACGACTGCCATGCGCAGTCTCGTCGGTCGCATTGCATCCTGCTTCTTGCAGTGATGCACTGCTCCGAGGCAATCCCCCTCCCCAGAAGAATTCTCCCTGTCCACCCGAAACCAACACCCAACCCACCCTCCCCCCCCCAATACGTGGAAGCCCCCCCCCCCCGCCCCGGACGCCCCGTTCGTTCCCCTGATTCCGACGGCCAGCCCGACCCAATGCGCGGCAATGACATGCGCAGCAATGACATGCGCGGGAATGCCATGCGCGGAAGTGCCATGCGCGGAAGTGTCATGCGCGGAAATGCCATACGCGCAAATGCCATACGCGCAAATGCCATACGAGAAAATGCCATAGACGGAAATGCCATGCGTGGAAATGCCGTACGCGGAAATGCCATACGCAGAAATGCCATGCGCGACAGCGCCTCCACAAAGGCAATATGGAAGACAACCCACGGCGCGAAAAAAGGTTTGGAGAGCACTACCATGCGCATCATTGCCATGCGCGATGTGAAACAAGGTGTTCTGCACATCACATCGGTTTCGGGTCGGCAAGCCGCTGCGACAGTCAAACCTGGGCTAAAGCCATACAGCCACCTGCAAAGAGAGGAAGGAGCAATCAGTATCCACTTCAGGAAAGTAATACAACCAAAACTACAAATGCCAAAACATAAGTCAACCCCTTCATAGGTCGTACATGTTACGCCGAACGGAGCATAGATGCTGATCAGGTAGAAATTTTAAGGCAGAAAAAAATCAAGAAATTGAGATACTTGAGTATTTTATCATTAGCAGTAAGTTTACTTCGATGACAAGTGTCAAAAGTGTCTCATTACTAATGAAATATAGTCATGGTCGTTGGTTTTATCATCGAGCGACGCACGTGGACTCGCTTCGTGAGTGGTCGAAAACGAGAAGCTCCGCCGAGGAGTTCGGGGGCTTCGAGAATGGACAGCGTGGATGCGAGATGCATCTTTGCAAATCTCGATATTTCTCAATGTCTCAAGAAGTCGACCGGAAGGTCGTGACACTCTTGCCGATGATTCTCGAAAGTGGTCATAGTGGTCAAAAAGTGCAAAAAGGTTCGTCGGAGGCCGAGGACAATTGGCTGAATTGCCCTCGACCGTCGGAGTGAAAAATCGAGCTCTTGCCATGCGGTGGCTGTTTTTCTAATGAAAAAATTGCCCATTCGAAGAGATTAGGGACTCGTGTACCTCTGGTACGTAACACTTCCCTCCCATTTAGTCGCGACGTCCTGGCGCGCATACAAATGTGGCCCACTGACGGTGATACTAGTTGTCGATCAGATGATCGACGTCATGAAGGTTTTCATTGTTGATGTGTGGGCTTTGGCCTGACACTCTTTTAAGGATAGCGGGGTTAATTTGGGTGTGGCACGATGCTATGGTCGTGGTGATGCTGGTGGAGACCCGCGCACCTGGTGAGTTTTACCGGTGTGACGTGGAGACCCATTACCTCCATGTTTTATGTATTATCCATGTATGGTATGATCGAGACCCGGACACCCGGAGACGTTTTCGGGGTCACGAGGAGACCTTGCTTCTCTGTCTCTCTTATATGATGTTTGACACGAAGATGTGTGATTGACATCTTGCATGGTCGAGACCCGGGCACTTGGTGGGATGCACCATTGTCACGAGGAGACCCTGTGCTGTGGTATGCTTGATCGGTGCTCGCTATGATTGGTTGCCTGAGCCATCCTTCCTTGCCTTCGCTCAGACATCGTTATGTTGACAGTTGTGTCAGCCATGGGGAGTGTTGGTGTGTATGGCTTCCACCTGTCACAAGCGACGGCCATGAGAGCAGCGGTACATGAGAGCGCGATGACATGCTCCCCGATGCGAACCCCGTAGGCACTGGCGCGTCGGCAAGTAGTGGACCACCCACTCAGAGGTGACCGACGACTGCCCCAGCATCATGGAGAAGTTCTTTCTGGGGTCTTGGTAGTGTTTGAGTTTGCTTGCATGGAACATTAAATGAACATGCATAGTGTCGGGGAGTTTGAGACGCGCAACCACTTGAGTTTGCATGCGCTCGATCTCAAACGGTCCCAACCATCGGGGTTTGAGCTTTGATCAGTCGGCTCCACAGAGTTTGATGTTGGTCAAGCTGAGAAGAACTTTGTTGCCGGTAGCAAAAACATTGTCATTGCGGTCTTGGTCAGCTACTCGATTCATCGCCGCTTGTGTCATCGCAAGTGTCGTCCGTGTTTCAACCCAAATGGTGGAGAAGTTGCGGCATTGGAAGTTAACCGTAGGAATGTTGCTCTGGCTCTCGAGTCCAACAGGTGTGGCGAAACGTTTATCATACACCACTTCAAACGCAATTTTACCCGTTACGGTGGAGATCGTAGAATTATATGCGATTTCGGTAGTTGGAAGCTTTTGTGCCCAATCTGTCCCATGAGGTTCGCATAAAGGTCGGAGAAGCTGTTCGAGCGTTTGGTTGGTCCGCTCGGTCTGGCCGTAAGATTGAGGATGCAACCCGTTGAAAGCTGGATCCGACTTCCATAGTGAGTCATCAGTTCGTGCAAAAAACGACCAGGGCATCGACCGTCTTTGTTGCTCGTGATGGTTCCCAGCACGCCGTGTTGCCGCACGATGTGATTTTAAAACAGTCGCGATGTTCCCTCAGCGCTGAAAATGGTCGTAGTCAAAACAAAGTGAGACATTCTGGAAAAACATGTTCACAACCACGAGGATTGCGTCATACCCCTCGGGTGTGACTGGTAGTCATGTGATGAGCTCCATGGAGATGTCGTTCCACGGTTCCGTCGGGATGAGCAGCCGCTGCAAAAGACTGGGTGGTCGTGTGCAGCGAGATTTTTGTCGTTGACACGTGTCGTAAGATTTGCATAAGTGGGCCACGTTGGATTGCATCTTGCCCCACCAATAGTGTTTTGCCAACTTCTTCAGCATCTCGTCTTCTCAGAAATGTCCACTACGACCACAGTTGTGGCACTCTTCAAGTAGCATGCATCGAAGTTCATCGTTTGGGGGAACGACGACCTGACGAGTGAATCTTCGCCGTCAATGGGGTGCGCCGTACCAGAGTTTTGCCTTGTCCTATCCGCCATGCTTGTCGAAGCCTCGTGTGATCAACTGCTCAAGATCTGGATCTCGTTACTGCTGTAGCGTTGCTGCCTTAGCCATAAGATCCGGTCGGCGGCTGAGCGTGTCTGCCGGGTTGGTTTTGCCTAGTCGGTACTCAATATCATAGTCGAACCCATATTCGAAGAACTCCGTCCATCGGATTTGGCATCGACTGAGGTTCGACTACGTGATCAAACAATTCAACGCATGGTGGTCACTTTGTACAATGCATCCGCGGCATTCTAGACAGCACCGCCGTCTTAAATGCATGTACGGCCGCCAATATCTCCTTTTGATGTACGACGTACTTGAGTTCCGGTCCGTGCAGTTTTGTTAATATGAATGCGACTGGTTGTTCTCCATTGTCATGGTCTTGCAAGAGGACTGCGTCAATGGTTGGATCTGATTCGTCCATAGCCATGATGTAGTGGACTGTTGGATCCGCTAATTGTAAGGTTGGTGACGAGGTCACAACGTTTAGCAAAGCGGTGAACACTTCTTGTTCGTTGTCTCTCCACCGCCACTCATTTTCTTTTTGAGCGACATCAGCAAGGAGCGCTGACACTGGGACCGAATCATGTATGAAGTGTCAGTAGTAATTGCAAAAGCCAGAAAAGCTTGAACGTCTCAAACGTTGGTCAGTGTCGGCCAATCAGCAATTGCTGCTCCTTTTTTTGGAACCATGGTGACCCCCCGTCGTTGATGACGTGACCCAAAATCTTGATCGAACGGCAATAAAAGTCGCACAACAAGATTTTTTGAAAGTTTTCTCCCTTTGTAAAACTTTGAGAACTTTTGGAAGGTGCCCATCATGCCCCTCTGGGTTCGGATGTACACCAGGATGTCGTCGAGATACACCTCAACGAAATCGTCGAGGTACGGGCAGAAAATATTGTTCATCATTGCCATGAACATCGTCAGGGCATGTGTAAGTCCGAATGATATTACCATGAACTTGAAATGCCCGTAGTGATTTCGGAATGCCATCTTCTCGATATCGACATCTGCCACGCGAATTAGGTGATAGCCGCTTCGTACTTCAATTTTGGTGAAAAACCGAGCTCCTAGGAGTTGGTGACAACGTTTGTTAGCTCGGGGAAGAGGATAACGGTTCTTGATGGTAGCATCGTTCAACGCCCCATAGTCCATGCACATCCGCATTTTGCCAGTTTTCTTTTTTTGGAGCATTACAGTGCGGCGTACGATGACGTAGATGGACAGATGAAGACTTGACCGAGCATCTGGTCGAGCTGCTTTTCTAGATCGATCATTTCATGATCGCTCATCCGATAGACCTTTCAAACTATTGGTCGGCTGCCCGGTCTGACTTGTGATGGTCGATGTCCCATTGAGGTGGTAGGGGTTTTGGGAGTTTGTCAAAGACGATGTCTGCAAACCCAAGATGAGGGGTACCAACTCTTTGAGTACCATCGTGAAATTTGTTGATGCCGATGAAGCTGACGAGGGTGACGAGTCAGCTTCTATTATTTGCGTTTCCTCCATAGGCTTGAGATGTACGAGCCATGCATGAGCTCCTCGCCGCATGTAATACTTGGCCTCGTTCAACGATATCGGCTATACGGATTATCGCTTTTCGGCTTATGCGGCTTCATCTGCTGCTTCCACCTCTACTACTTCCACTGTCATCTTCCGTCCCACGCGCAAAGTTGTTGCTTGGCACCATCGATTTCCACGTAGACGTCGCCGTTATTCAAATCAACATACAAATTGTGTAGGTATATGAAATCTCGTCAAAGAATAATGTTGTGGTCACTCATTGGACAGGACCTCCAGATCGTTACATCTTATAGATCTCCCACTTGAATTCATAGTGGTTCTCGGAGTCTCCGTATTTGCAATCTTCCGTCAACGGTTTTTCCTTCAAACATCCCTAGTTTGGTCTGCAAACCCAGATTGCAAACCATGTCGTTGCTTAAAAATTTGTGAGAAGCCTCTCCATCCAATAGTGTTGGTACCGTTCTGTGACGTTTTCATCCTCTACGTTGCACTCTTAGTAGTATTGCCGGTTGGTTGTCCTCGTGCCTCTCGTCAAACGTTGTGATCCCAGAAACCCTATGCGGCATCCTAGGCCGGTCAGATGGATGACCATTCGGAACGCATCATTCCTCACGGACAAGAGTCGCGCCCTTCCCTCATGCCCTTTGCTATTTCCCGACTTGTTTTTCGGTGATATTTCCCTTTTTTTGGCCTGTAGCTTGCTTTGACCGTTGCAATCAATGAGCCCGACTCTTCCGCATTTTAAGCAAGTGCATGAATCTCTCTGGTCGATGGCGTCCACTTCCATCAAAGTCGAGAAGTCCCTCGACTGGCCCTTTCGATTTCCACGACAATTGTGGTTGGGAGGTCGCCAGCCGTAGGCTTCTTGGATCCAAGCATCCTTGTCGACGATGTCGATCCTTTCAGTTGCTGCAATCATCCGCGGTAAGTAATTTTGAATGCCACAAATGGCAATCGCTCGTCAAATGCCTCCTTTGAGGCCATTGTTGTAGTGGAAATAAAGCTCGTTGGGGGCGATGCTTGTACCAGTGATGATCTCACGGAATCTCCGCGTGTACTCTGCTACGCTAGACTACTGACAAAGATGCTAGAGGTTGGACTGAGAGTCAAACTTCTCGTTCACTGATCCAAATTGTGCAAGCATAGCTTGCGAGAAATTGTTCCAGTCGGTTGGTGGCGTCAGCTCGTCTTGCCATTGCGGGTTGATCCACTCCAAGGGTAGAATGCTTGCGGTCAGCGGCATGAGACGAGTGCTCTTGGCCGTCGATGAGGCTTTGCCGGTCTCTTGCTGTCGTTGGATGGCCTTTAGCTCAGACCACCCACTTAGTACCGTGCCAACCAAAAGCGCGGCCGCGAGGTCAACCTTTTATCATCGTCCTTGACCCTAGAACACATCCGAACCGTTTGTCCCTTTGAGTTTGTGGAATCGAATGGATCGGGAGGGGTCGTGCAAATCTTAGGTTTGCTCAAGAGTTCGGTATTTCTCTCGAAAAGCACCGCCTCTCTTGCACTTGCATCACGAAGAGCTTCCATCGCAATGTTGATCTATCGATGTAGAAAGCTGTTGATTCCCTCGAGCACGAGTATACGGTTTGCCGGTTCCTCGTCTATCCATGCATGTCGTCCAGTGTGACCTGTCGTTCCTATTGTGGTTTTCATGGCTATCCATAGGGGCGACTGGTTTACCGCCGTTGGATCCGCAACCGGATTGGTCGTCTGAGCCATAGGGTTGATCTTGTTGATGTATTGCCTACCACGCCAACGTTCGTTGCCGCTTCAGGGTTTGCATGCATAGGCACGTTCTGCTCCTCCATTGCAGAGTTTATTACCGAGGACCCGCTGTTGGTCCTCGAATTTGCTCACTCGCTTCACGTAGTAGTCTCAAAGTCAAAGAAGTCTTTACATGTGAGATGCACTGAGGGCTTGAGCGAGGTAGTCATATGGATGGGTAAAGTAATCGGATGCCTCTCCAGCACCATTGTACTTTGATACCAAGTGTTATGCAGAACAGAGCGTAGATGGTGAACAGGTAGAAGTTGTGTAGTAGAACATGATTGAGGATTTAGGAAACTTGAGTATTTTGTAATTAGCAAAAAGTCTACTTCGATGACATGTGTTGAAATCATCGAACATATATAGACAAGTGTCGTATTCCAAATGAGGTATAGCCGATGGTGTTGGATCGATCGTCAAGCGATGCATGTGGAGTCGCTTTGTGACTGGTTGGATTCAAGGAGCTCCTTTGAGGAGTCGGGGGGCTTTGAGAATTGACGGCAAAGATGCGTGATGCATTTTTATAAATCTAGATATGTCTCGATGTGTCGAGAAGTCAACCATAAGGTTGTGATACTTCTGTCGATGATTCTTGAAAGTGGTAAGAGTTGTCAGAAAGTGCTAGAAGGTTTGGCGGAGGGCGAGGGCAGTTGGCCGAATTGCCCTTGATCGTCAGAGTGAAAATTTGAGGTCTCGCTATGTGGTGGACTATTTGTGTAATCACATGAATGCCTACTCAGAAAGATTAGGGAATCGTGTACGTCCGATACGTAACAGTACATGTTACAACTGCTATGCAGAGAGAAACCTAGGTGATGAATGTAAGTAAATGTAGGTGGAATTCATTTTGTAATAAACGTTGCATACATCATGTATCCATGTATTTCTAGAAAAAGCTTGACCCCTCCTACCTCACAAGAATAAGCCCCATTTGGTCCTACAGCAAAATGATTAGTCCCATTCGCACTTGCCTTGCAATGATAGATCTCACTCACCCTTTGTATAGTAACAGTGTTTAAGGTCTAAGAAAGAAACAATTCCACTCCTAATTGGGCAGTATATTGACGTCGTGTGACAACATCATGCTAACGTAAAGTTTTTGTGGTCCAAAAATCACAAATGTCTTTTTAGAGGGGTTCCTCATAATCTGAGGGGTGGCTTCCAAAGAGTGTACATGGGTGATTCAAGATATTACGTACCAGACATACACAAGTCCCTAATCTTTCCAAGTGGGATTTTCTGCCATTATACAAATAGCCCACCATGCAACAAGACCTCGATTTTCACTTTGATGGTTGAGGGTAGTTTGGCCCACTGCCCTCACCCTCCGACGATCCTTCTTGCACTTTCTGACAGCTTCGACCACTTTCGAGAATCGTCGACAAAAGTGTCATAACCTTTCGGTTGACGTCTTGACACATCAAGAAACGTCGAAATCTACAATTATGTACCTCACATCTTTGTCGTCGATCTTCGAAGCCCCCCCAATTCCCTGGCGGAGATTCTCGATCCAATTACTCACGATGAAACTCCACACGCGTCGCTCGATAATCGACTCGACGGCCTCTACAATGTTTAATGTGTAAGTGGACACTTGTACATATGTATTCGATCATTACCACACTTTTCATTGAAACACACTTGTTGCTTTTTATAAATTTCTCGTGTCCCAAATTCCCAAACCAGTTTGTGCCTCGCAACTTCTACTTGTTCACCATCTATGCCCAGTTCGGCATAACACTTGGTATCAAAGCGTGGCCATGTTAGAGAGGCATCTGACTACTTTACCCATCCGGAGGACTACCTCGCACAAGCCGTCAGTGCATCTTTCACGTCAAAAATTTGCAGACTTTGCGACCATGACGGAAAACAAGCGAGCGCATCCATCGACCACTAATAGGTCTTCGGCGATGACTTCGGTGGTGGAGGAGCAGATTGTGCCTATGCACGCGTACCCTGAAGCGGTGAAAAACACTGCCGTGGCAGGCTATGCGGCAGCTGAGTCAACTCTGACGGCTCCAACGACCGACCCGGTCACGGATCCGACGGCGGTAAACCAGCCGTCCTTCCCAATAGCCTCGAAAAGTGAAGCGGGAATGAAAGGTGGCACTAGACGATAGGCACGGATGAATAAGGAACAAGTAAACTGTATCTCCACGCTCAAGGGGATCAACAGCCATATGCTTCAACAACTCAACATCGCAATGGAGGCTCTTCGCAACGCAAGTGCATGGGAGGCAGTGCTCGTCGATAGAAATACCCAACTTTCGAATGAACCCAAGATTATTCCGGCCCACCCAAATCATTTGATCCTGCAAATTATAAAAGACCAACGATTGGCTGACGAGCTTCAAAGAATAATTCACCGCTGATGGGGTCAACGACGATAAAAAAAAATTGACCTCGCGGCCGCGCTTCTACGTCGCATGGAATTAAGTTGGTGGTCTTACCGAAAGGCCTTCTAATGGTAACAGGAAACCGACGGGACCTCATCGACGGCCTATGATGCCCATCTCATATCCTGACCGCGAGCATTCTACCCTTGGGGTAGATCAACCCACAATGGCAAGACATGCTAATACCACCAACAGACTTGAGGGAGTTCTCACATGCAATACTTGCACGTTCTGGATGGCTGAACGAGATTTATGACGCTTGGTACAACTGACTTATCGGCTTCAACAGCCTCATCAGCCTCATCGGCATCAGCAAAGTTTGCGATGGATCCCAAGGATATTTTATCTCTCATCCAAGAGTTTGTGGATGTCTTCCCCGACGAACTCCCAAAAACCCTACCACCTCAACACAACGTCCACCATCGTATCAAGTAAAAACCGGGCAGCCAACCCACAGTCTGAGGGGCCTATCGAATGAGCAACCATGAGCTGACCGAGCTAAAAAAGCAACTTGATGAGATGCTTTGTCATGGGTTCATGCGTCCATCCTTGTCACCATATGCCGCACCAGTATTGTTTGTGAAAGAACTGGTGAGGTGCGGATGTACGTAGACTATTGAGCATTGAACAACGCTACCATGAAGAACCACTACCCTCTTTCCCGTGCAAACAATCTTTTTGATCAACTCCGAGGAGCTCGTGTTTTCACCAAAACCGACCTACGTAAATCTGGTTATCACCAGATTTGCATTGCAGATGTTGACATTGACAAGACGGCATTCCGAACACGCTACGTGTATTTTGAGTTCATGGTCATGCCGTTCAGATGCACAAACAATCCAGCGACGTTCATGGCGGCAATGAACAACATTTACCGGCCATACCTTGACAATTTTTTTGTAGTATACCTCAACAACATCCTGGTGTATAGACGCACCCCGGAGGAGCACGATGGACACATCCACAAAGTTATTCAAGTTTAACAAAGATTTTTTTGGAAAGCTCTTGAATTAGAACCTTTCGATTCGATTCGATCGAGTTGTTGGGTCACGTCATCGACGGCGGATGGATCACCATGGATCTTAAAAAGTGGCAGCAATCTCTGATTGGCCGACACACATTTTGCCCTAGATTTGGCGACTTTGGAGCTAAAGTCGAAGTCGTCACATCGACCTAAGTCGGCGTGGAGTCAACTTAGACTTTTGCTCTTTGTCCACCAGAGTCCAGGCAGTAACTTAGGCTGGGTTCTCCTTTTTTAATGGGGAAAAAAGGGGGCAAATTAGCCTGGGTTCAGCACTCAGTTTTTGCCACTCGGTCCACCAAATTCGACCTCATGGCAGCCCATGTCGATGGTGCCAGGTTGTCGCACGTGTAGATACCATCATGTGGACTGTCATTGTCTAGCACAGCTAGGATGGCCAATGAGGAGAAATCGATTGAAATCTAAACTTCACGCTCCAATGAGAGTGGCCCAAGTACGTCAAGACCTGCCACCCTAGAGATATCCTCGAATGGAACGATGGAAATCTACATGCATGAACCATGTATCCATCTCCACACTGGCATGTCCTTCCTTGTGGTCAGATTCTCTGCATATGGATAGTTAGTGGTCCGCCCACCAGGGACATCGACAACGTAGGGCAGGTCAGTGTGCTCTGTTTGTGTTCACTTCCATATACTTGCAGACACTGCCATGGCGAGAGGGCCAGCCGCCTCTGCTGTGGCTATTGTTTGACCAAACCCAGCCACCGGTATGGCAGCCGTGTAGCCCCTCCAAGGTGACCTGCTGACCAGGGCCCTGTCCAAGTTTTTCAGGGCCACTCCAATTGCCGCTGGCTACCCTGGGTTCTACTGTGGTGCTTGCAAAAACTCCTTTTCCGGTGGAACTGACCGCATGAGGGGCCACTACGGAGCTGTAGTGAGCAACATTGCAAAATGAAGGGTGGCCCCACCAGCTGCCCGTGCGCTTCTTGGACTGCCTGCCCTGGCACCTTCAGAAGGGTTCACCGGAGCAGACCCAAATCTATTCAATGGAGAGGGTGAAGCCTAGGGAACCAGGAACTACCCAGTCAACTGGGCGCAACTGACTATTGAACACCAGCGCAAGGCGTTGAGAGATGCAGCGGGGGTAGGTGACAGCAATACAGGTAGCGGATGGCACTTGTACCACCGCAGACTGTGCAGGTGCTCCAGTCATGTCCCTCCTCCGTGGAGGCCCTGCAGTCTCCCTTGCATCCTTCAACAGCAGCAGGCAGACCAGCATGCATGACCACCTTGACAACAAGGCAAACAAGGACTGCCAGAAGTCTATCGTCAAGGTCATGGCGTGTGAGGCACTCCCAAACAGCTTCTGCCGTAAGCGCACCATGCTTGAGCTGATTGACAATGCCCAGCGCACTAACCCATCGTTCCGGCTCCCATCCTGTGAGATGGTTGTTGACACCCTCCTTCCCAAGCTAGACAAGGAGCTGTCCAAGTTGGAGCAGCCCTTTTGTGATGGGTGGGAGATGTTTTGGTATTCTTGGGTGTGGATGAATGGTCATACATCCAGATTTGCCCCATATACTCTTCAATGGCAACAAATGATGAGGGCACTTCGTACTTGTTTTCTCGTCATGCATCTGGGCTGGTTTGTGATGCAAACCATATCGCAGCAGTCATTGACCTAGCCATTGCTGAAGTGGGTGCTGCAAATGTTGTCATGGTTATCACGGGCAATGCTTCCACCAACAACAATGCCTTCAAGGCATTGCGTGTGAAGTACCCCAATACTTTTTTCACGGGGTGTGTTCCTCGCAGTCTGGACCTTGTTCTGAAAGACATTGGGAAGACGGAGTGGGAGAGAAATTTCATTGGGAGGGTAGAGAAGATTGTCAGTTTCTTCAGGAACAAGGACGTGCTGCGTTCATGGATGAAGGAGGAAAGCGGGGACAAGGTGGTGCTTCCGAGTTGTGCAACCCACTTTGCCTCTGTGCATCGCATACTCAAGCGCCTTGTGGTGATGCAGCCAGCTCTGGAGAAGATAGTGGATAGCACCAAGTGGTAGGAGGTGCGGGGAGCAGGCCGTGATCCTGGATTCCGCGCTAGCAAGGAGGAGGTTTGCAGGCTGGTGCACCAGCGTGTTTTCTGGGTACAAAAGAAATCTCTTGCAAAGCTGATGAGACCTCTTGCCTTGGCCTTAGGCAAGGTTGACGCTGCTGGTGGCACCTCGGGCATCATCTACATGGCTTTGCTTGGTGCCATGGAGCAGTTGTAAGCCTTGGGTGTTGCACGTAGCTGCAGTCATGCATCTTGCAACCCTGCATGGATCCAGTTTTCCATGCAACGTCTGTCGGACAGGTGGACAAGGCAGGTCAGCTGCCCTACTTTTGCTGTAGCCCGGATGATCTATCCTCAGCACTTTGGCCATAAGTTTGATGCTGATGAGATGACTGTTGAGGCGTGAAATCAAATTGTCAATGCACTTGTGCCTGAAAGTGAACAGGTGCTACTGAAGGAGCAGCAGGAGGTGTTTTCAAGTGGCCTCCTGAGGGTGGATGAGGACCCCGAGCGGCATAGGGATGTGGAAAGGGAAAAGTAGGAAGTGGCAAAGGTGGTGACTGGTGAGGTGGTGGTATACCGCTGGCATGCAAAGCACCTGACACGGATGGGTGCACTACGCAACTTGGCCATGTGCATTCTGGCTCAGCGATGCACTTCGTTAGAGAATGAGCATGTTTTCAGCAAGCATGAGCTCATTCAGACAGCTCGAAGCAACAGGCTCAACACTTCAACACTTGAAATGCTGGTTAGGATGAACGTACGACTGACACGGCTGTACAGCAAGGTGAAGGGACCAAAGCTGGCAGATTTGGTCAATGGCTTGGTGGGGAGGAAGAGGCTGAAAGTGGGAGCAAAGTGGATGGGGAGTTGGAGGCAGGAGATGAGGAAAGTGTATGGGACCTTGACATTGCAGAAGCACATGATAGTGCATATTAGCTGGAGGCGGCAGCAAGGGCAGGAACCAATGATGCTCCACACGGTGATGGGGAGGATACAGGGATTGTGGATGGTGATGATTCTGACACGGACGAAGAGGACGAAGAGGATGAGCTGGATGAGGAGATTGAAGAGCTTAGTGAAGGTGAGAATGAGGACGTTGGAGATGGTGGAAATGAAGAGGAGGAAGAGTTAGATGGAACTCCAGCCGTGGAGGAAGTTGCTAGGATTCTACGACGGGGTGTGAGGAAGCGCAAGGACTTGGAAGCACCAATTGCGGAAGATGCAAGTGGTGCAGCAGGGCTGCACTCCGTACTTCAATAACGGGTACCCGTGCTGCTGTTGCTGCAGCAACCCTCTCACAAGATGCAACAAGTGCATGTCTTCAAGCTGTTGCGACACAATCTATTACATCAGCAGCAGCACCTGCTACTGCTCTTACCACAGTCCAAGCAGCTTCTCCAAGCTGTAGTAGGAGGGCACGTCCTAGCTAGGAAATCATCCACCAAATCTGTTTGGCCAAGTTTTCTTCCTTCCACTTGTGTGACTCGGATACAATGCTTATCTTGACTTGTCATACTGCCCATGGTGTAACCTGCATATCAAGTGAAGTTTCCTTGGCATCTCCATGTTACACTTGTATGTTTTGTCTCTTCGCACCTCAGTAATGAATGATGTGAGCAAAGTGGTGAAGTGCACAACACGAACTAATGTAGTGTATTACTGGACACATGGAAGGCAGAGTGGTGCATTGCACAACCCTTGGATTCAGTGAGGTTGTATTATTTGGTAGAAAGTCCTCATTTCAGTCGCTCCACAGTGATGCATCACCTATCCCAGTGATTTCTGGACAAAATGACATGACCGACTTCCGACTTGGCTGAGAAATGGGCAATTTTCGACTTTAGACTTTAGACTTGGGCATGGACTAAGTCTTGGAGAAGGAAACATGGGTTGAGTCACTTGGTCTAGGAGCTTTCAGCATGGTCCACCGCAGGAGTGCTTGACACCCGGCTGATCCCACCCATGTTGGGCATATTACACCTCCTTGAGGTTCACTCATGGCATGGATGAACCCTAAGTCCGATGTCGGACCATCTATTTCAGATGCATGTTGGTGTAGAGTTGTGTGCTCAAGCCCACATCCAACATTAGCACCACCATGTGCTGGCAAGGATACCCTTAATCGGTCTACTGCCCACACGAGCACTTCTTTGCTTTCACGTCTACTTCCCAACCTATGAGGCTCTTCAAGCTCATGGTGCCCATGAGACCACCATGACGGAGTACACGGTACTCCTTCACGTGTTCAATGTAGTACTGCAGTTTGGCCTCCACCACCGCCGTGTACCAGGTCTCGCAGTCATGGGTTGCACGCCCACGTTCAGCAAAATGCCTCCGCACAAATAGGTAGATCTGAGCAAAGCAGTGGACCGGATACAAGTGTTGGATGTCCATGAGGCAAGCATTGATAGACTCCATCATGTTGGACGCCATGTGCCCGCAATGCAAAATTGGACACTTGAGTCGGGCCCACTATTGCATCGGCAGCCCGGGCTCCCCATCATCCCCAAACAGGTAGTTGCGAGCCTCGTCAGAGGTCTGGCATAGCTCATCAAGCACTTGGTCGAACTTGTTCTGTGTGAAGGCACATGCCAGCCTCAATGTGATGTTTGTTGCTGCTGTTCCTGCCTCCGACTTCACATTCTCCCGTAGGTGCTGACCACAGAAGGTGTGCATGGCACTGGACAACTCATGCTTCGCAAAAAAGACGAGTCTAGCGTCCCTGTCACTTATCACAACGGTCTCGTAGCGGCGTGCTACAAAACACACCTCAGCATGTTGCTGACAGAACCATTCCTAGTTTTCTTTGCCCTCTTGTGGACAGATTTTCTACACCATAGAGACTGCATGGTTATTCGCGTTCCAGTACTGTGCAAGGAATAAAAACTGCTGGACACTATACTTGAGGAAAGTGTCGTCCATGCAAAGTAAATCCCGGACATGCAGCCATCCGTTCTGACAGGCAACCCGGACCACAAGTGCATACCAGAAGAGGTAGTTCTTGTCTTGCTCCATGTATGCCACGATGTATGGATCAACCTTCTTTAGTTAACGTCCACGAGTAAGAAGAGGACAAAAGCTCGCATGAGTTGTTATGGTGTATGGAAACAAGTGGAAATGGAGACAAGGCTCCAGTATATCTACAATAGCGATGAATGCAAAGAAGAGGATCCACAAGTAGATTTTCTCATCCATCAGCTTAGCCAAGGCCTTCTTCTTTTTACAGTGAATAGCATGGTATAGAAAACGCTTCCTTATGTGCACTTTTGCAATTAACCACGGAGTCTTGGAGGAGGTACGTGGCTCCTTCAACACGGTGTGCTCGATGTGCTGTAACACCCACGCAACCTTCCTCAGTGGGTCACCCTTCGTCCCGTTCTTGCTACACTTGCGGTCGTCCTTCAAAAACATGATGTTCACGTTACTCGTCTTCTTCTGCCAATGCACCTTCAACTGCCATACGAAACCCACTTGCCTCCAATACACACACCTTGCTTCTAGATGCGTCATCTTGCTTCTGACAAAGCTCACACCCATACATGCGGATACAACATCATCATGCACCACCTTGCAATACGCATCCATGTTACTCAATGGATTGCTCCCAAGGAAGTTGACAGATGCATCTTTCTTGGAATGATTCTTGCGCTTGGTCCCTGTCTGCTCAGCGACGGCATTCCAAGAGTCTGGCGGAGGAGGGGTTCGCTCATCATTTGATGACCCTATGACAGAAGGCATAGTAGAAAAGTTAACAATTGCAAAAGAGTAGCAGACAATAGTGTACCAACCAGTGAAGGCACACCAATGTACCGTACTTGTATGGAGAAGAAACTTCAATCCAGTCATAAAAAAACGCCATGAAAATTTTGACGACTGCAATGCACCCATAGCTGGGGGGCAGAATGGCCTGACGCGAGAGCCACCGTTCAGCCTCATTGGACAGTGGCATTCAAGCTCAGGAGATCATGGAGTGAGGAGCTCTTCAGCCTAAAGGTGCTCAACCCAACAGGCCTCCTTGTTGTCGTCGAAGACAAGCCCGTTCGTGTACCCCTAGAAGACATGGGGTTCCTCCTCGTTGGCGTTGGCGACGGTCATTTCTTAGGGTATAGAGAAGTGAAACAATGGAGGATCCATTGAACCCCTAGTGGGTACAGCATGCTGCAACATGCATGTTGTTATGCATCATACCCACCTAACGGTCACCTTCATATCCATTGCACCCCCTTACCAGAGGTGAGGACGAGCACAAGCGCCATGGTGAGCATGAGCACCGAGAGGGGAGAGGGCGGATCCTAAGTGAGACAACATCTTTGCCATGGTGTGTGAATTGTACACACAGAAACCTGAACAACCACGATGGTGCGGGTGCTGAAGACCATGAGTGAATGACCGTGGTTGACCATATGATGCAGCATAGTCAACGGCGAATGCATGTCCCATGATGCTCCGGTGTTGGAATCATTGAAAAAATAACAAAACTTATCTTTCTGTTAAATTGCATCCGAGAACCTGTCCGGATGCCCGTTGGTGAATGCATGGGGCCAGGATGTTGACTATGGCACAAAACACCCAGTTTCTGCCAGCGTGGTACACATGTGGCACCCCGAAAATTTTCCCTCCACAGAATCAACCCTCGTTCGCTTTCACAAAACATGACTTTCCAATCATGCACGTGCATCCGTCATATTGTGGATGCACAGCCAACCAGATATTGTCATTTTACAAAGATGACAAGGGCCGCCAACTCAAAGAAAACCCATGTTACGCACTGGGGATCGACCACTATAATGAACTAATTTGTGTTGGACGTGCTCAATTTGGGTTGTGGACAAGTATCCACTTGTATCCTTGTGTTTTCACTGACATACAACGCACGTGATACGGAAGGAAAACAAGGAAAGAATTGCCTCAATCGGAGAACATTGTCACTACAATATCCACTCTTGAAACAACATGTGCGTTGTACCAGGAATCTGGTCATGTTTCCTAAAGAGTGGGTACCACATATACCATTAGTTGCTATTTGCGTTTTGTGGACAAGGTGTTCAGTTGTTAAAACAAGTAGGCAGTTGACATTGTCTATGAGGAAAGTGGGTACTCGGGTAGAACCACGCTCAAAATATTGGTAGAAGAAAATTCTGTTAGAAAATTGTGCCCCTTGCCATGGCTGCCGTGGATGGTTTTCCTGGTTCGACCACTGGGGAGTGGTCGAACATCAAATCTGATTGCAGATTTGGATTCCTTGGAATTTCCCATGCAAGATCGAGCTTTGAATCGCTCAATTTGAGTGAGTATTCAGAAAGATAGCCCTGCCCGAAGGTCGGGTGGTCGGCGTGTGGAATCTGGGTCTCCGTCATGGATGACGGGATAATTCCACCGCGGTGGTCCGAGTTCAGGTCCAACGGGCTCCAAAGGCACCATGGCCATGAAGGAAGGGATGTAGATGGTCTCCTAGACCAGGGCAAACTTCCCCCCACGTTGGAATGCCAGGAAGGGCGCTTCGACAAGCCACCGTCGAAGCGCCTTCCGTCACTCCCGTTCGTGGGCATGGTGGGCAGCTCCACCATGGGTTACTTCGACGGCCATAGCAGGGGCTATACTGCTCCGTTTTGGGCGTGCTTGGATGCGTTGGAAAGCTCTGATCATAGGCTATAAGAATCTGATGTAATCTCACTGAAAATAACAACCATTTCCACTTCGATTGAGTGCAACTGCTTGTGGCTCAATTCTGCCCACTCTTGACTGTGATCCTTGGACTCCACACTCTTCCACCTTGGTTTGCATTGGCAACTGAAGTAGCGGCAACGTGCTCCACAGAAGGCCAGGCATCCTCGTGGGTGCTCCCACTCCTCCTAGGGCACAGCCAGGACAGAATTCCTGACAAATTCTTCCGTTTTTTAACTCTCCATTCTTGAAGCGAATCCTGGCCGACGCTCGTTGGCCGGAATCCCCTGCAAAGTCCCTCCTCCTCTCCTCCCATCCCTTGAAAGCCCAGCAGCTGTCCCTTCCATCTTGGCCCTCAATTGAGAGTGCCTGGATTGGATTAGACGTGGTCCGTGGAGGGGGTGGACAACAAAAGGACATGGTGGGGACAAAGAGGGTGGGCGAGGCGACAACTGACGAAGTGCCGACCAACAGACTTCAGCCGGCACTTTTGTTGACCAAACCCCCCCACAATTGAATTTTATTACGGCCTTCCATCGCAACTACCAGGATGGAGGGCAGCAATATAGCGGTACCTTCCCGTTTTCACTATGTGCAAGCAGCAATGAGCATCGTTGCTCGAGTGTGGTGAAAATAGGTGGCAAAGGTGGCTTAACGTTGCCTGACGGGGACGGATGAGGCTGGTTCTTTGGAGGTGGGGGACGAATAAGGCTTATCATTTCAGAGTAGGGACTTGTTTTGTACAAGACGTACACGAGTCCCTAATCTTTTCGAGTGGGAATTTCTGTCATTACACAAATAGCCCACAATGCATCGAGACCTACATTTTCACTCTGACGGTCAAGGACAATTCGGCCAACAGCCCTTGCCCTCCGGTGAACCTTCTCGCACTTTCTGACAACTCTGACCACTTTCCAGAATCATCGACAGAAGTGTCACGGCCTTTCGGTCAACTTCTTGTCACATTGAGACATATCTAGATTTGTGAAGATACATCTTGCATCTTTGCCATTGATCCTCAAAGCCCCCCCAATTTCTTGATGGAGCTTCTTGAATCCGAACACTCATGACGCAACTCCACACGTGTCGTTTGACGATCGACCCAACGACCCCGAGTATACCTCATTCATAACTCGACACTTTCATATACATGTTTGATCACTTTTGACACTTTTCATCAAAGTACACTTATTGCTAATTATAAATTGCTCAAGTGTCCCAAATTCTCAATCGTGATCTGCCTTGTAACTTCTATGTATTCACCACATACACTCTGCTCGGCATAACACTTGGTATCAAAGTACGGTAGTGTTGGAGAGGCATCCGACTACATTACCCATCCAAAGGACCACTTCGCACAAGCCTTCGTCAAATATCACACGTCAAGACTTTGCTGACTTAGTGACTATGAGGTGAAGCGAGTGAGCGCATCTGTCAACCAGCTGTTTGTGTTCGGCGATTACTTTGGCAATTGAGGAGCAGAACGCGCCTATGCATGCAAACCCCAAAGCGGCAGCAGACGCTGGCATGACAGGCTATGTAGCAGCTGGATCAACTCCTACGGCTCCAATGACCATCCAGGTCATGGATCCAACAGTGGTAAACCAGCCGCCCTTACCAATAGCCTCGACGACGACACCAAGAACGACAGGTGGTATCGGACGACAGGCGCGGATCAATGAGGAACTGGCAGATCATATCTCTGTGCTCGAGGGAAAAAAGAGCCATCTGCTCCAATAGCTCAACGTCACGATGGAGGCTTTTTGCAATGCAAGTGCACGAGAGGCGGTTCTTGTCAAGAGAAATACCCAACTCTTGAGTGAACCTAAGATTCACCAGCCTGTTCCGAACCATTCAACCTTGCAAACTCCAAGGGACCAACGGCCCGGATATGGCTGACGATTCCCTAGGTGTACTTCACCGCTGCTTGGGTCAACGGCAATAAGAAAAAAAGATTAACCTCGCGGCCACGCTTTTTTTTGGCACGACACTAAGTTGGTGGTTAGATCTAAAGGCCATCCAACGACAACAGGATATCGGCAGAGCCTCATCAACAGCCAATGGCGCCCATCTCGTGTCACCAACCGTAGGCATTCTAGCCTTGGATCTGATAAACGTGTTACGATAAGACGCGCTAACGCCACCAAACAAGAAGAAAGAGTTATCGCGCGTGATACTCATACAATTTGGACAACTGAACGAGAAGTGTGACGCTCACTACAAGCTTTTGCATCTCCGTTAGCAGTCCAACTTGGCATAGTATACACAGAGATTCCACGAGATCATCACTGGTATAGACATAGCCTTTGGCGAGCTCTGTTTCCACTACAACAACAGCCTCAAACGAGACATCCGACGAGCGATTGCCATTTCAAGCATCCAAAACGACTTACCACAGATGATCGTAGGAGCAGAAAGGATCGACATAGCCGACTACAACACTCGGATCCATGAATCATACGACTGGCGACCTCCGAACTACAACTATCGTGGAAACGGAAAACGCCCGTCAGGGGACCCCTCGACTCCGATGGAAATGGGCACTGTTGATCAGAGAGATGTCTGCACCTGCTACAACTGTGGAAAAGTGGGGCACATCGCTTGCAACTGTCAAAGCAAGCAACATGCCAAAAAGGGGGGGCAGTTGTAGAGAAATGAGTCGGGAAACGGCAAGGTTCAGGAGTGAAAGGCCTGACTCTTGTTCGTGATTAGCAATTTACGCCGAGCAATTGCCCATCTGAATGGCCTATGATGCCGCAGACGACTTCTGAGATTGCAAAGTTTGACCAGGGGTACAAGGACGACCAACCGACAATGTTGCTAAGAGCGCAACCTCGGGGATGCAAGAGTCGCAGAACGCTGCTGGCACTAGTGAATGGAGGAGCTTCTCACAGTTTTGTAAGCAACAACATGGTTTCCAAACCAGATTTACAGACCGAACAAAAGGTGCTTGAAGGAAAAACCATTGAGGAGAATTTCAAATACAAAGACTTTGAGAACCACTCCGGCTACAAGTGGGAGATCTTTGGAATGTAATGGTCTAGAGGACATGTCCGATGAGTAATCACAAAATCATTCTCGGACGTGAAATGTTGTACAAGCACAATCTGCATGTTGACTGGAATAGCAGCGACGTTTACGTGGAAAATAACGTCACCAAGGGACAACTTCTGTGCATGAGGCGGACGACGACATGGAAAGCAGTAGATGTGGGAGTAGCAAAAGAAGTCGTGATAGCCGAAAAGGGACAATCCATGCATCCGATACCGCTCAACATTGTCAAATTCTATATACAACGAGGAGCTCATGCGTGGCTCATACCTCTCTAGCCAATGGAGGAAGCGGAAGTGGCAGCAGCTGACTCATCAGCCTCATCGGCCTCATCGGCAACAACAAAGCTTGTGATGGTACCCAAAGATTTCACACCACTCATCAAAGAGTTTGCAGACTTCTTCCCTTTTGAACTCCCAAAACCCTATCACCACAACATGAAATTGACCATCGCATCAAGCTCAAACCGGGTGGCCAACCCATGGTTCAAGTGGCCTATTGCATAAGCAATCACAAATCAACCAAGCTGAAAAAGTAGCTCGACAAGATGCACGGTCAGGAGTTTAATTGCCCTTCCACATCACTGTACGCCGCACTTGTACTGTTTGTATAAAAGAAAAGTGGCAAAATACGGATGTACGTGGACTACAGGGCGTTTAACGATGCTACCATTGAGAACCGCTATCCTCTCCCCCGAGCCGACGAGCTCTTCAATCAACTCCGAAAGGTTTGAATTTTCACCAAAATCGAGCTACACAATGGTTATCATCAGAATCGTATGGCAAATAACAACATTGAGAAGACGGTGTTCCGAACTCGCTACGGGCATTTTTAGTTCACAACAATTATGGTTGGACTTACAAACACACCAGCAACGTTCATGGCAGCGATGAACAACATTTTGCGCCTGTTCACGACTTCATTGTAGTATATCTCGAGGACATCCTGGTGTACATCCACATCCCAGAGGAGCACGATGGACATCTTCAAACAAATTTCGAAGTTTTACAAAGTGATGTTTTTTTTTGGAAAACTCTTGAAGTGTGACTTCGGTCGCTGTTCGATCCAATTTTTGGTTCACGTCATGAATGGCGGACAGATCACCATGGATCTGAAGATAGTGGCAATAGTCGTTGATTGGCCGGCGCCAACCAATTTTTGAGACGTTCAAGTTTTTCCTGGCTTCTTCAAGTACTATTGGAACTTCATACGGGATTACATCCGAGTGTCAGCGCCTCTCTCCGACCTCACTCCAAAAGAAAATAAGTTGCGATGGGGAGGCAGAAAACAAGAAGCATTAACTGCTTTGCAAAATTCTCCGACCTTGGTGCCACCCCTATGATAAGCTGATCCAGCTATTCATTAAGTCATGGCTACAAACGCTTTAGATAGAGCCATCGGCACGATCCTCCTACAAGTCCAAGGCAACGGAGAGCAACCGGTCACGTACATGTCAAGAAAACTGTGCGGACCAGAACTCAACTACACAGTTCACGAGAAGGAGATGATGGCTGTCGTACATGCATTTAAGACATGGCGGTGCTATCTTGAATGCATCTGATGCATAGAACTTATCGACTATCATGTGCTGAAACATTTGAAGACACAGCCGAACCTCAGTCAATGCCAAACCCGGTGGATAGAGTTCCTCGAATTTTGGTTCAACTACAGTATTGAGTACTGGCCAGGAAAAACCAACCCGGCAATCGTGCTCAGCCGCAGACCAGATCTGATGGCTGAGGCAGCAACGCTTTAGCTACAATGAGATCCGTATCTTGAGGAGATGTTCAGAAAAGGCTACAACCAGCATGGCGGTTACGACAAGGCAAAATTATGGTATGACACATTGTATTGGCAGTGACGATTCACTTGCCAGGTGGTTGTTCCCCTGGGCTATGAACTCTGCCGCATGTTGCTTGAAGAGTGTCACGACATCGGTCCAGGTGGAAATTTCGAAGAAGACAAGACGCTGAAGAAGCTGGCAAAACACTATTGGTAAGACAAAATGCAATCCAACGTGGCCAATTTTAGCGAATCATGCAACACGTGTCAGAGACAAAAATCCCATTGCACGTGACCACCCGGACATCTTCAGCCACTCCCCATTCTGACGGTACCATGGACCGACATCTCCATGGACTTCATCATGAGGTTACCCGTCACACCCAATGGATATGACGCAATCTTTTTGGTTGTTGACATGTATTATAAAATGTCTTACTTATCCCAATGATTACCACCGTCACTACAAAGGAAACAGCACGGTTATTTCTAAACAACATTGTACAGCTACACGGCATGCTGAGAACCATCATGAGAAACAGAGACGATCAATCTACTAGCCATATTTGGCATAAAATGATGACACGCTAGGGCAATCGGATTGAGCTTTCAACACTATTCCATGATCAAATTGACGGCCAAACCAACGAGACCAACCAAATGCTTGAACAACTTCTCTTATCACTATGTGAACCTCATGGAACGGATTGGGCACCAAAATTTCTGACCACCAAAATCACAGACAATTTGATGATCTCCACCTTAACGGGTAAAACTCTGTTTGAAGTGGTGTACGGAAAACTTCCCGCCAAACCAGCCAAGCTGCAAAACTAGATGAACACTCCCACGGTTGACGTCCAACAATGTGACTTCTCCACCATCTGGGATGAAACACGACAAACACTCGCAATGACACAAGAGTCAATGAAACAAGTAGTTGACCGGCATCGCGGTGACAACATTTTCACTGCTAGAGACTAAGTTCTTCTTAGAATGGCCAATATCAAACTCCATGGAGCTGACTGTTTGAAGCTAAAATCCCGATGGTTGGGACAGTTTGAGATCGAGCGCATGCAAACCCCCGTAGTTGAGTGACTCAAACTCCCCGACACTATGCAAGTTCATATGGTGTTCCATATCAGTAGTCTCAAGCACTACCAAGACCCCAGAGAGAGCTTCCCTGGCAGGGATGTCCCTCTCCCTCCTCTTGTACAAGCAGACGAGGATGCAGAGAATGTCACCGAGGACATCCTTGGCCATCATGGATGTGGCAAAATAACAGAATATTTTGTCAAGTGGCATGGATACAAAACCACGCACAACAATTGGGAACCATAGGACAACCTCCGAGACATCGATCACCTCATCGATGGATACTACCACCGTCACTTGGCCAGATTTGCACACGCACCGGGACGTCACGGCTAAAAGGGGGAGAAGTGTTATGTACCAGATGTACACGAGACCCGAATCTTTCCAACTGGGCATTTCTGTCATTACAAAAGCAGCCCACCACGTGTCAAGACCTCGATTTTCCTTTGACGGTCGAGGGCAATTTGGCAAACTGCCCTCACCCTCTGGCAACCCTTCTCGCACTTTCTGGAAACTCCGACCACTTTCGAGAATCATCGACAAAAGTGTCACGACCTTTCGGTCTACTTCTTGATACATCAAAACATATCTAGATTTACGAAGATGCATCTCGCATCTTTGCCGTTGATCCTCAAAGCCCCTCGACTTCTTGGTGGAGCTCCTTGAATCCAACCACTCGTGATGGGACTCCACACACGTTGCTCGACAATCGTCCCAATGACCCCGACCATACCTCATTTGTAACCCAATACTTGTGTTTAGTTTTGGTCATTTTGACACTTGTCATTGAAGTATGCTTACTGCTAATCATAGATTACTCAAGTGTCTCAAATTCTTAATTGCGTTCAGCCTCGTAACTTCTACATGTTCACCATCTACGCTCCGTTCGGCATAACAAGGCTGATAGGGCTTACTATTTCTAAGTTGGGGTATATGATAGTTACTCGTTACAAATCAGGGGTGATTCGAATTTTTTTGTTTAAAACAATCGAACACGTGACCAAGTCACGTGTTCGATTGCTAGTCAAGTCTACTTCCATGAAAATTATTTGAAGTGTCGAGTAAGTGTATATGATTTCACAAACTAGAATCAGGTATGGCTGGGGTCTTAAGCACCAGAATCAATCGATGTTTGCAAATTCACATGATGAGTAGCTACATCAAGAAGTGTTGTTGATAAATCAAGGGACCTTGAATGGAGAATTGTCTTATAGAATAGTAGTCCCCTTCATAATCCAACCAATAGTTACTGAAAACTGTTACAGTTTAAAAAATTTGAATCAAAATGGTTTGTATGTGGTCAAACCGGTTATAATCTTTCATACTGGGGTACCAACGGTGGAGGTAATTGCCCATGATGACCAAGGAGAATCTATAGAAATGTTCGCTCCATGGACCAAACATGTAATGGTAACAATTTCCACTCGTATAGTTAAAGGAATCATGTATCTCTCGGACATTACAGTTCCCCGACTGCATAGTGCCGACATCCCAACGTGTGAACAAACATCCATAAAAGTCAACTAACATAGTAGTCGATTTTACAATTAATGTCAAGTACGTTTTCATAGGACTCGTATCAGTTGAACAATGTAAAAAAACGGTCTTTTGGCAATGTATTATGTTTCTTTGCCTTGCCAGTTGTGTCCAAGGATGCCTCTAACTTTGTACTCTCTATCCCTTTCCACTTCCATGGGTGGTGGCAGAGGCACCTCTATGAGAAGGAAGTGCTCGCTTGGGTCCCAACAGTGTTTGAGTGGCTTGCTGTAGAAAATTGAGTAGATGACCATACCTTTCTAGTAGTTTTCAACATGACAAGGGTCCACACCTTTAATACGACGATCGTGCCAAACCACTTGAGTTTGACCTTTGCCCAATCTTATTCGCGTAGCTTGATGATTGTCAAGTTGAGATGATGTGATCATCGATGTCCAACTACGTGTAAGTCTTATTCTTCTCATGTACTCATTTCACCAACGCATGTTTCTTTTTTAGAGTGTCCCATGTCCTACAGCAACTTTTGCAAGGTTCTTGGAACTTGATGTCGAATGCCAATGTGTTGCGTGAGTGTTGTTGACATACTGGAGTTATATGTACTTTGCCTTAAATCAGCTTGAAAACTGTTTTGCCCTTATGGACAAAGGTTGTGAAGTTGTATGCGAGCTTGACGCTCAAAATCTTGGACACTCAGACAATGCTATATAGCTTGAACAAAGTTTAGCGTAGTTTTTTAAGTAACTTATTCATCCTCTTGATCTGTCCATCAGTGTGAGGATGGAAGGCTGTCGACGGCTACATCCGACCATTGTAGCGAGTCATTGACTCCTGCCAAACCTTTGTGTTCAAAATCCCTTCTTGGTTGTTGGCCATGGAGGAGAGCGTTGAATGTAACCTCACGATATTGTTGAGAAGTATTTGCAATGTTCCTATGGCAATAGCCATCATCGTTCTCATGATGGGGTTTGGACTGTTGAAGAACAGGTCAACCACCACAAGTATTGCATCAAACCCTTATGATGTGATACGCAAACACATCACAAAGTCCATGGTATTGACCGACCCTAGCTTCTTAGACATTGGTAGCTGTTGAAGAAAACTCTTCAATCTGGTCATTCTTAACCTATGTTGTTTGCACGCATTGCATGTCTTGCAATATCTTGTTGATTATGTTTGCATCTTATCCCACACACAATATTGTACGTGTTTCTTGAATGTTTTTTCATCGCTGAAGTTTCTACTTGGAAGGGTGTCATGGCATTCCTCTGATGGCATCCTCCAAAGTTCTTCACTCTTTAGTGCAAAGACTTTGCAAACGAATATCCAAAACCATTACTGAAAGATCTCTAACACTCCAAGAGTAGTTCCTGAAGGTACGAGTCTGCGGGCACCTGCCGGGCCCCACTACCGCGGGGCCCGGAAGGTGCCCATGCAATGTTTGTAGGGAGTCTCAAACTCCCCATAAACGTTGCAAAAACCTCCAAAGAAAGTGTCACAACCCCCACCTTTTCAGAGTTGGTGATACCTTGGACGAGGTCAATGTCATGCGTCAACGATGCATGATATGGTGCCTCGACATAGAAAATTTTTCTTTTTCATTGTGAGTGGCCTGGCGGTTGCAACATAGATGGGTAGCTAGGTTATCTTTCACTCGACGACGGGCGAATGAGCTTTATAGTTCTGAAAACTGGGTATATGTGACTTGAACCCAAAGCCATATCCATGATACTAACTTTCATACCCTGCTATGACCTTCGATACAAGATGTGATCTTTCACAAAATGTACATGTTCCCACACCTCATACTCTGAGGCTTAATTATCTGGTT
This sequence comes from Penium margaritaceum, assembly GCA_023375785.1. Lineage (NCBI taxonomy): Eukaryota > Viridiplantae > Streptophyta > Zygnematophyceae > Desmidiales > Peniaceae > Penium > Penium margaritaceum. Next base: position 37,126 of record SZWC01022755.1, read on the forward strand.
CAAGCCGCACTACATCAATCTTTCTATTGAATGAGGTCCACATATTCACCATATCTCGGAAAGAAACTGTTAAACAATGTTTCTTTCATGTTTCACAGGAAGAAAAAGTACGACTTTACAAATAAAATGTGGCAGGGAAAAACATCGTCGACGAATGTATTACTTTAACTTATTGTAACAAATACTATGTGTGCTTTCGTGAAAAGTGTCCAAGTATTGGAGCACATGCATAAAGGAAAAGAACGAGAATGAGAATGAGATGTAAGGTCTCAGATGCATGAAGAGCAAAGCACGTGTTACTTCTCGGTGTATTCATCAAGCCTTGTCGACAATTCATGAGGAGATCAAGAAAAGCAAGCCATGCATTTGTTAATGTCTACTACCATTGTGGTATGATATAACAAAAAATTCAATGTCAATATGGTTTATTTTCATATTTTCAACTATTATATAAGGTTTTAAAACATGTAAAATACTCTAGGAATAGAAAACGCATGTCAGGGAGCTTGGCTAAGGTGACCCGTTCTTCGACCCCATCATTAGCATCCAGGGATGTGTTTACTCACATTCTCTGAAGCCTTGTTCACTTTGATGGGTCGTAGACGTGGTGAATCTAACCTGGGAAACAGCCCAATGATAGTTGCATACAGTTTCAGACAGCATTCGTGGAAGACCAGGTGGGTCACCATGCTATTTGGATTCGTGCAAGATGATTTTGGTAAGAATGGATCAGTGTACCCCCTCATTTTTAAATGGCCGCAGCCAATGATGTTTGAACTTTGCGTAGTATTGTCCTTTTGAATAAGATTTCATGTTGTTGCCATACCACTAAAGAAGAGAAAAAGGAGCATGACAACGCATGACATGGAGATCATCCACAGTTTTCACAAACCAAGAAATGGTTGATTTTGTGATGCTTTTGTGGGGGGCTTGTATGAGGTTTGCGGGGGTTTTGGTTGATGCAAGAACATAAGAAATCCGAAAAACATTTTAAGTTTATTAAAGGACAGATTCATGTAAGATTTATGCCCAAACATTATGTTTTAATTGACGGGTTTGCCCTTATTTTTCTTAAGATCGTGGCTGGAGTTCTAAAGTCTCGGTCATGATCTAGAGACTCCTGCTGATTAGAGATCAATGACAAAAGTCAGTGGTCGCCAAGCTTCTCAGCCATTGATCAAAATGCCCAAAACCGATGAGTGGCGAGGCAATTTGTTTGCAGACTCTGTCATAAAGAGTCCATTTTCCAAGTGGCCATGCCCATGCTTCTTGCTTGTTGGGCAATGCATGTCGCGATCAAGCATGGAAAGGGTTTGGAATTTTGGGGGTTATTCTGATGATAGGTGGATGATAGAGGAACTTTGCATTTCATGGATACATGAGCTATATCACCCTACTAAATATTGCCTCCATCGTCTCTCACCATAAATTCATTGCAACTTTTGCGGTACCACATAACGGGGTTCCTTAATGGAGGAATACAATAATATCAGCTATGACACAAGAAACTTAAGCTACAGCGTCAACAACTCAGTCTCTAGCAATTAAAATACTCTTGGTTTTTTTCTACACTTATTCTTCCAGTGATGGAATGACCTTTCTGGGAATTTTAGTCACCAAAGTGGAGCTAAAACTTGGTCTTGTAAAGGCCACCAAATTGCTCATAGCGATGTGTGAACATTCTCTCCTAAAAATGCATAAATAGTCATCCCACTCTCTACAGTTGGAGAGTGTTGATCTCGCCCATTATGTCTCATTAGAAATTGAGAGAATCCACCAGATCCAACTTTCCAAACAGATACTTGATTTCATAAACAATGCTGGAGTCACGGAACTACATTCATCAGTTCTTTTGGCTCGGATTTGGTTGATTCTTTCCACATCCAAGAGTGTAGTGCTTAGTGAAAATGATGTGCTTAAAAAATGCTACATTGCATCATCACATGTTGAGTGCAGAATGGAAAACACCATATCTTCGCACCAAGTAGTTGAATGAAAGAACAAAGTACACACAAATAAAACACAAAAAAATCCATACCACTCAATGTTTTCGTAGTCATAATCATGCATTGGCTCCATAAATGGCAGGGGTTGTACCTTGGTCAGACTATTTTCCGTAGAGGTGAAATGTTAAGAGGAGATGTTTCATATATTTTCAAGTCCACATGTTTGAGATCAGAAGAGCTAAATAATTCCCATGCACATTCCTTTACATTATAGTGGTCCATTATTGGCAGTAACTCCTTGTTGTGGAGCAACACAAAATCCTTCATTGCTAATGGCTTCAATTTGTGAAGGTGGCTGGTTTTGAATACCTCGTGTTGTGTTCTGCCGCTATGAAGGGACCACCCATCATTCCAATGTTTAAGATCTGCAATTTTTATTGTGGGAGGGTATAGGCAAAACTTGGAATCATAAAAAAAAACGGATGCCAACATGGGTTGTTTAGTTTCCATTTTGAGTGGTACTTCTTCAATAAGAGACGTCATTAAACATGTTACTGTTTATTCCTCTAGCTCTTTGATACGTTCCCTCGGAATCAAAAAGCAAATCAATGTTAAATGGCCTATCTCAATCCTGAATGTGAAACAGGGCCTGACGTATTTCCTTAGCATTGCATATCTTGTTGACCAATTCATTTGAGTGCGACTTTGGAAGCTGTCATGTGTTATCCTTTTTGCCTTACTTACAATTCTTTCCTTTTAACATGTTGGATTTCAACGGGACAAGTCCCCATTTCCCATTCTTTCCCTAAAGGTCATTTAATGGCGATGATATTGCTCATCAAGATCTTGATCATGTCCCTCATCTATAAGGAAGCTACATTCGGAGTCTTTGATAAGTCTGTTTTGAGTTTGGTAGCGTAAGATTTTCTAAACTCCTGCCCATTCTGCAATAAATTCCTTGTGTAAGCGAGTGATAAAGAGTGGGTCTAATGTGCAATCATATGTAAGAGCCGTTTGGTCTTGAAAACATTGTACTTTGTTGATGTATTTCCCTATGGATTTGAATTTACAAGGGGAAAAAGTTGAGAACTCGGATTCAAGCTATTTCTTGTTGGGTAAGTCTGTTACTTGACAACATGCCTGGTGTAAAGCATAACATTGAACTTTACACATGTTTATAGCATGTTTGGTTATTGCTACCACACATCATATCAAGGTACTCGATTCTAAAACTTGGTACTCTCAAAATACATTTTTGGCATGTAGAAAGTTAGTAGGTTTGGATTGCTAAACTTTCCCAATGTAGAAGCTCTACTCTTTATGGATTTTCAAAAAAGCTTTGTTTTTTAAGAACCAACGAGAGATGCTGGTGACGTCCAAGTTTTGCGTATGCTCAATTTTCACCATCATTCATATGGGAGTAACCAAGAGGTATTCTAGGAGCTAGCTGTACAAACGAGTTCCTTGCTGAAGCCGGTTTTGAAGAGAAAACCATGGAAGGGATTGAATTCACGACAGCCGGTTCCATCGCATCAGAATTCAAGATTGAATGAATGCCTTCCGTAGACTTGTGAGCATGCTGCATTTGAAAAATAAATTGGTTGAGTGGTTGTTTCCCCTGCCTTTGTATGACCTTGGATTGCTTCACAAAGAGACTGAGTTGCAACTCGTTGTGATGTTGTAAAACTGTGCCATAGCTTCATGCTGGTACCTCGATGAATATTACTCTATCATTCGTGAATGATTGGGCTTTCTATTTGGTAGATTCTAAATACGCTATGGCTTCTATAATGGAAACCAATGCATCAGCATTGTTTGTTTTTCTTCTATTTGCTTCATCAAGTTCCATATGTGCTTGTTAAGCCATGTAAAGGCAAGAAAACTCGGGTGTTTTCTCAGCAACTTGTTAAGATATACTCATGAATTCCATGAAAAGCACAACATTTTTGTCGAGAAATTTGTTGAGCTAATTTGACACTTCTATGTGGTATTCCTCCGGCATTACTCACTGATGCCAGAGCTTGGTCTTTTTTCAAGGGAGGGTACTTCATGATGATTGTGAGAGCCTGGATTTCGTCCTTTTCACCTTTTGTGGCATGCATGTGTGCTTGAAGAGTGGTAACTTGTGTGTGCACACTCTTAAGATCCATTATTGTATGTACAACCTGCAAAAACTAGCACATGGAAGTGAATGATCCACGTTTTTGTGTGCATAAACATCTCCTTGAAATTGGGTCTCCTTCCTGAATGTTGGAGTAGGGTTTACTTCACTTCAACTCATGTTGTATCAGTGACGGGGGGTCCAAAGTGTTCTCTCCCAATCTAAATCCATAGCCTACACTTCCACAAATGTATCATTACATATTCCTCTAATCCGCAGTTCCAAAGGTGTTTTGAGAACATATTGAATTTTCTTCGGGATAGGGGGTAAACAACTTAACCTAATTCTGGACAAGGAGGATTTTGCAAGACTACTAGTAATCAATACGTAGGCTGAGATACTTTCAACTCAATTTCTATCTATGGCGCAGCCAAAGATTTAGTTGTATTTGGATTTATCTTGTTTTGGCACCTTGTGTATACTTCTACATGGCTAGTTATACATGTTCCAAGATTAACATCGACTGAAAGAGCTTCACTACATGATGTCCTTTATTGAGTGTTGTGCTTTGCCATAGGATAAGATCCGGCCTTAGCTCAATATCTCTGTCTTCAATGTCATCGTGTTTGTGTGTATGGCCCCTTTATGTAGATGGAAGTAGCTGCAAGGACCTACTCCTAGTGTAGAGATGAAACTTGAATTTGGAATGACTTTGAGTGCTTATACCTGGTCTGGTCTTGCCGTGCTAGCAATGCACAACCATTCAAGAACTTTGGTATCTTACAAATGATAGTGTCAACAAATTCATTGGAAATGTTTTACGACTGTACGGATGGACCTCCTTGTAAAGAGGTACACTTGAAGGTGGTTTTGTGCTGGGGATCTTTGTTGTTCCCTCTCCCTTGCCTCCTCTATCTACCTCTCTCTCTCTCTCTCTCTCTCTCTCTCTCTCTCTCTCTCTCTCTCTCTCTCTCTCTC
>SZWC01022756.1:24494-37243 GCA_023375785.1 Penium margaritaceum
AGTTGTCTTGGCCTTGCTCCAGTTGTCTTGGAACTGCTCCAGTTGTCTTGGGCTTGCTCTAGTTTTCTTGGCCTTGCTCCAGTTTTCTTGGTCTTGCTCCAGCTGTCCTCGGCTTGCTCCAGATGTCTTGGGCTTGCTCTAGTTGTATTTGGCTTACTTTAGCTCTCTTAGGATTGCTCGAGTTGTCTAGGACTTGCCGCAGTTGTCTTGGGCTTGCTCTAGTTGTCTTGAGCTTGCTCCAGTTTTTGTGTTGTTGCTCCTGTTGTATTCGGCTTGCTCCAGGTGTCTTGGCATAGCTCCAGGAGTCCTGGCCTTGCTCCAGTTGTCTTGGCCTTGCTCTAATTGTGTCTTGGCCTAGATCAGTTGCATTGGGCCTGCTCAAGTTGTCTTGGGCTTAATCCAGTGATCTTGGCTTTCATCTTGTTGTCTTGGCCTTGCTCCAGTTGTTGTTGGCCTACTCAAGTTGTCTTGGGCTTGCTCTAGTAATATTGGGTTGCTCCAAGTTTTCTTCGCTTTGCTCCAGTTGTATTGGCGTTGATCCAGTTCTCTTTGGCTTGATCCAGTTGTCTTGGCCTTTCTCTAGTTGTCTTGGACGATATCCAGTTGTCTTTGGCTTGCTCGAGCTGTCTTGGGCTTGCTCTAGTTGTCTTGGCCTTGCTCCTGTTGTCTTGACCTTGCCCCAATTGTTTTGTGATCACTTCAGGTGCCTTGGGTATGTTCGAGTCGTATTGGCATTGCTTCAGTTGTCATAGTCTTGGTCTATTTTTCTTCGGCTTGCCCCGGTTGTCTTGGGCTTGCTCCACTTGTCTTGGGCTTGCTCCAGTTGTCTTGGCCTTGCTCCAGTAGTCTTGGCCTTGCTCTATCTGTTTTTGCCTTGCTCTAATTGTCTTGGGCTTGCTCCCGTTGTCTTGGGCTTGCGTCAGTTGTATTGGGTTTGCTCCAGTTGTCGTAGCCTTGCTCCAGCTGTCTTAGCCTCACTCCAGTTGTCTTGGGCTTGGTCTACTTGTTTTGGGCTTGCTCCAGCTGTCTTTGGCTTGGTCCGGTTGTCGTGGACTTTATCCAGTTGTGTTGGGCTTGCTCTAGTTGTCTTTGCCTTGCTCCAGTAATATCACTCTTGCATCAGTTGTCGTGGGCTTGCTCCATTTGTCTTGGCTTTACTACAGTTATCTTTGGCTTGCTCCAGTTGTCTTTGGATTACTCCAGTTTTTGTAACCTTGCTCCAGCTATCTTGGACTTGCTCCAATTGTCTGGGGCTTGCTCCAGTTGTCTTGGGCTTGCTCCACATGTCTTGTGATTGCTCTAANTAACCTTGCTCCAGCTATCTTGGACTTGCTCCAATGGTCTGGGGCTTGCTCCAGTTGTCTTGGACTTGCTCCACATGTCTTGTGATTACTCTAAAGGTCTTGGGCTTGCTCGAGTTGTCTTGGCCCTGCTCCAGTTGTCCTAGGCGGATCCAGCTTTCTGGGCTTTGCTTTAGTTGTCTTGGGATTGCTCCAGGTTTCTTGGCCTCATTCCAGTTTTCTTGGGCTTGCTCTAGTTGTCTTTGGCTTGCTCCATTTGTTGTGGGTGTGCTCGAGTTGTATTGCCATTGCTCCAGTTGTCTTGGACTTCCCTCAGTTGTTTTGGGCTTGTTCCATGTATCTTGGGTTTGCTCCTGTTCTCTTTGCCTTGCTCCTGTTTTTTTGGGCTTGCTCTAGTTGCCGAGGGCTTGCTCTAGTTGTCTTGGGCTTGCTCCAGATGTCTTAGCCCTGGTCTAGTTTTTATTGGCTTGCTCCAGTTGTCTTGGGCTTGCTCCAGTTGTCTTGGGCTTGCTCCAGTTTTCTTGACCTGACTCTAGTTCTCTTGGCCTTGCTCCAGTTGTCTTGGGTTCGCTACACTTGTGTTGAGCTTGCTCCTATTGTCTTGGATATGCTCCAGTTTTCTTTTTCGATCTCCTGTTGTCTTGAGCTTGCTCCACTTGTCTTGCGCTTGCCCCAGTTGTCTTGGCCTTGATCCAGTTATCTTGGCCTTGCTCCAGTTGTTTTGGACATGCTCTAGGTGTCTTGGGCTTGTTCCAATTGTCTTGGTCTTGCTCTAGTTGTCCTGGGCTTGCTCAAGTTCTCTTGGGCTTGCTCCAGTTGACTTGGCCTTGCTCCAGTTATATCCAAATTGATCCAGTTCTCTTGGGCTCTGCCCACCTCTCTTGGGTTGCTCTAGCTGTCTTGGGTTGCCTCCCTTTGCCTTGGCCTTCCTCGAGTTGTCTTGGGCTTGCTAGAGCTGTCTTGGCCTTGCTCCAGTTGTTTTGGCCTTACACTAGTTGTCATGGCTTTGCTCCAGCTGTGTTGGGCCTGCACCAGTTGTCTTGGGCTTGCTACAGTTGTGTTGGCCTTGCTCCACTTGTCTTGGCCCTGCTTCAGTTGTCTTTGGCTTTTTCCAGTTGTATTGGGATTGCCCAGGTGTCTTTGGCTTGCTTTAGCTGTCCTGGGCTTGCTCCCGTTGTCTTGGGCTTGGTTTAGATTTTGTGGCCTTTCTCCAGTTGTCTTAGGCTTGCTCCAGTTATTTTGAGCTTGTCCGAGTTGTCTTGGGCTTGGTCCAGTTGTCTTTGGTTTGCTCCTGTTGTCTTGGCCTTGCTCTAGTTGTCTTGGCCTTGCTCCAGCTGACTTGGCCTTGCTCTAGTAGTGTCGTGGCCTAGATCGAGTTGTATTGGGCTCTCTCAAGTTGTCTTGGACTTACTCTAGTTGTCGTGTCTTTGATTAAGTTGTCTTGGCCTTCCTCCAGTTGTATGAGGCTTGCTCCTGTTGTCTTGGGCCTTTCCAATTGTCTTAGGCTTGTTCCAGTTGTCTTGGCCTTCCTCCAGTTGTATGAGGCTTGCTCCTGTTGTCTTGGGCCTTTCCAATTGTCTTAGGCTTGTTCCAGTTGTCTTGGCCTTCCTCCAGTTGTATGAGGCTTGCTCCTGTTGTCTTGGGCCTTTCCAATTGTCTTAGGCTTGTTCCAGTTGTCTTGGCCTTCCTCCAGTTGTATGAGGCTTGCTCCTGTTGTCTTGGGCCTTTCCAATTGTCTTAGGCTTGTTCCAGTTGTCTTGGCCTTCCTCCAGTTGTATGAGGCTTGCTCCTGTTGTCTTGGGCCTTTCCAATTGTCTTAGGCTTGTTCCAGTTGTCTTGGCCTTCCTCCAGTTGTATGAGGCTTGCTCCTGTTGTCTTGGGCCTTTCCAATTGTCTTAGGCTTGTTCCAGTTGTCTTGGCCTTCCTCCAGTTGTATGAGGCTTGCTCCTGTTGTCTTGGGCCTTTCCAATTGTCTTAGGCTTGTTCCAGTTGTCTTGGCCTTCCTCCAGTTGTATGAGGCTTGCTCCTGTTGTCTTGGGCCTTTCCAATTGTCTTAGGCTTGTTCCAGTTGTCTTGGCCTTCCTCCAGTTGTATGAGGCTTGCTCCTGTTGTCTTGGGCCTTTCCAATTGTCTTAGGCTTGTTCCAGTTGTCTTGGCCTTCCTCCAGTTGTATGAGGCTTGCTCCTGTTGTCTTGGGCCTTTCCAATTGTCTTAGGCTTGTTCCAGTTGTCTTGGCCTTCCTCCAGTTGTATGAGGCTTGCTCCTGTTGTCTTGGGCCTTTCCAATTGTCTTAGGCTTGTTCCAGTTGTCTTGGCCTTCCTCCAGTTGTATGAGGCTTGCTCCTGTTGTCTTGGGCCTTTCCAATTGTCTTAGGCTTGTTCCAGTTGTCTTGGCCTTCCTCCAGTTGTATGAGGCTTGCTCCTGTTGTCTTGGGCCTTTCCAATTGTCTTAGGCTTGTTCCAGTTGTCTTGGCCTTCCTCCAGTTGTATGAGGCTTGCTCCTGTTGTCTTGGGCCTTTCCAATTGTCTTAGGCTTGTTCCAGTTGTCTTGGCCTTCCTCCAGTTGTATGAGGCTTGCTCCTGTTGTCTTGGGCCTTTCCAATTGTCTTAGGCTTGTTCCAGTTGTCTTGGCCTTCCTCCAGTTGTATGAGGCTTGCTCCTGTTGTCTTGGGCCTTTCCAATTGTCTTAGGCTTGTTCCAGTTGTCTTGGCCTTCCTCCAGTTGTATGAGGCTTGCTCCTGTTGTCTTGGGCTTGCTCCACTTGGCTATGCCTTGCTGTAGCCATCTTTGGCTTTCTCCAGTTGTCTTGGGCTTGGTCCACTTGTATTTGTCTTGCATCATTTGTCTTAGGCTTGTTCTAGTTGTCTAGAGCTTGCTCTAGTTGTCTTGGGCTTGCTCCAAGTATCTTGGCCTTGCTCCAATTGTACCAGGCTTGTTCCAGTTGTATTGGGCTTGCTTGTGTCGTCTTGGACTTGCTCCAAATATCTTTGGCATGCTTTAGTTGTCGTTGGCTCACTCCTATTGTCTTAGCCTTGCTCCAGCTGTCTATGACATGCTCCAGTTGTGTGGAGCTTGCTTTAATTCTCTTACGCTTGCTTCATTTGTCTTGGCCTTGCTCCAGTTGTCTTGGCCTTGATCTTGTTGTCTTGGCCTTGCTTCAGGTGTCTTGGGATTGCTCCAGTTCTCTTGGCCTTCGTTCAGTTTTAATGAACTTGATTCAGTTGTCTCGGGCTTGTTCTAGTTGCCTTGGTCTTGCTCCAGTTATGTTGGGCTTGCTCCAGATGTCTTGGGCTTGCACCCGTTTTCTTTGCCTTGCTCCAGTTTTCTCCGGCTTGCTCCAGTTTTCTTAGGTTTGCTCCAGTTGTCTTGGGCTTGCTCCAGTTGTCTTGGCATTGCTGCAGTTGTCGTATGCTTGCTCCAGTTGTCTTGGGCTTTCCGTAGTTGTCTTGGGTTTGCTCCGGTTGTCTTCGGCTTGCTACAGTTGTCTTGGCCTTGCTCAACTTGTCTTGGCCGTACTTCAGTTGTCTTTGGCTTTCTCTAGTTGTATTTGGATTGCCTCAGATGTCTTGGTTTTGCTTCAGTTGTCTTGGGCTTGCTCCAGTTGTCTTGGGCTTGGTCCAGATTTCCTGGCCTTTACCTAGTCGTCTTAGGCTTGCTCCAGTTGTTTTGAGCTTTTCCCAGTTATCTTGGGCTTGCTCCAGTTGTCTTTGGTTCTCTCCAGTTGTCTTGGCCTTGCTCTAGTTGTCTTGGACTTGCTCCAACTGTTTTGGCCTTGCTCCAGTTCTCTTGGCTGTGGTCCACTTGTCATGGCCTTGCTCCAGTTGTCTTGGCCTTGCTCCAGCTGTCTTAGGGCTGCTCTTGTTGTATTGGGCCTGCTCCAGTTGTCTTGGCATTGCTCCAGGTGTTTGGCCTTTGTCCTGTTGTCTTGGGACTGATCCAGTTGTCTTGGGCTTGCTCCAGTTGTCTTGGGCTTGCTTCAGTTTTATTGGTCTTACTCCAGTTGTCCTGGGCTTGCTCCAGATTTCTTGGGCTTTCTCCTGCTGTGTTTGGCTTGCCCCAGTCCTCTTAGGTTTGCTCCTGTTGTCTTTGGCTTGTTACACTTGTCTTGGCCTTGCTCCTGTTGTCTTCGGCTTGCTCCTGCTGTCTTAGCATTGCTCCAATTGTCTTGGCCTTGCTCCAGTTGACTTGGCCTTGCTGTAGTTGTGTTTTGGCCTAGATCCAGTTGTATTGGGCCCGCTCAAGTTGTCTTAGACTTGCTCCAGTTGTTTTGGCTTCGATCCAGTTGTCTTGGCCTTGCTTCAGTTGTTTTTGGCCTACTTGAGTTGTCTTGGGCTCGCTCTTGTTGTATTGGGTTACTGTAAGGTCTCTTGGATTTGCTCTGGTTGTTTTGGCATTGCTCCAAATCCCTTGGGCTTGCTCTAGTTGTATTTGGGTAACTCCGGTTGTCTTGGCCTTGCTCTAGTTGTCTTGGACTTGCTCCAGCTGTCTTGTGCTTGCTCCAGTTGTCTTGGGCTTGCTCCATTTGTCTTGGGGTTGCTCCAGTTGCCTTGGTCTTGCTCCAATCATCTTGGCCTTGCTGCAGGTGTTTTTGGCTTGCTCCAAGTGTCTTGGTCTTGCTTCAGTTGTCTTGGCCTTGCTATAGTTTTCTTGGGCTTGCTCAAGTTTTCTTGGGCTTGCTCTAGTTTTCCTGGGCTTTCTCCAATTCTCTTTGCCTTGTTCTAGTTGTCTTGGGCTTTCTCGAGTTGTCTTGGTATTAACCCAGTTGTCTTGGACTATCTCTAGTTGTCTTTGGCTTGCTCCATTGTCTTGGCCTTGCTCCAGTAGTCTTGGGCTTGCTTCATCTTTCTTGGCCTTGCCCTAGCTGTATTTGGCTTGCTCGAGTTGTGTTGGGCTTGCGTCAATTGTCTGGGGCTTGCTCCAGTTGTCTTGGCCTTGCTCCAGCTATCTAGGCCTTGCTCCTGTTATTTTGCCCGTGCTCCAGGTATGTCAGGCTTGCTCCATGTCTCTTGGGCTTGTACTTGTTGTCTTGGGCTTGCTCCGGTTATCTTGGCCTTGCTCCAATTGTCTTTGCATTACTCAAGTTGTCAAGAGCTTGGTCCACTTGTCTTGGGCTTGCTCCAGTTGTCTTGGGCTTGCTCCTGTTGTCTTGGGCTTGCTCCAGTTGTCTTAGGCGTGTTCCAGTTGTCTTGGCCTTACTCCAGTTGTATGAGGCTTTCTCNAGTTCTCTTGGCTTTGCTCCACTTGTCATGGCCTTGCTCGAGTTGTCTTCGCCTTGCTCCAGCTGTCTTGGGGCTGCTCCAGTTGTACTGGGCTTGCTCAAGTTGTCTTGGCATTGCTCCAGGTGTCTTGTCCTTTGTCCAGATGTATTGGGCCTGACCTAGTTGTCTTGGGCTTGCTCCAGTTGTCTTGGGCTTGCTCCAGTTTTCTTGGTCTTACTCCAGTTGTCCTAGGCTTGCTCTAGATGTCTTGGGCTTGCTCATGTTGTCTTGGGCTTGTTACAGTTGTCTTGGCCTTGCTCCAGTTGTCTTTGGCTTGCTTCTGGTGTCTTGGCATTGCTCCAGTTGTCTTGGCCTTGCTCCAGCTGACTTGGCCTTGCTATAGTTGTGTCGTGGCCTATATCGAGTTGTTTTGGGCTCGCTCAAGTTCTCTTGGACTTACTCTAGTTGTCTTGTCTTTGATTAAGTTGTCTTGGCCTTCCTCCAGTTGTTTTTGGCCTACTTGAGTTGTCTTGGGCTTGCTGTAGTTGTATACGGTTGCTGCAAGTTCTCTTGGCTTTGCTCTAGTTGTCTTGGCGTTTCTCCAGTTCTATTGGGCTTGCTCCAGTTGTATTTGGGTTGCTCCAGTTGTTTTGGCCTTGCTCTTGTTGTCTTGGACTTGCTCCAGTTCTCTTGTGCTTACTCCTGTTGTCTTCGGCTTGCTTCAGGTGTCTTTGGTATGTTCCAGTTGTCTTGGCCTTGCTTTAGTTTTATTGGATGTGCTTCAGTTGTCTTGGGCTTACTCCAGTTGTCTTGGGCTTGCTCGTATTGTCTTGGCCTTGCTCCAGTAGTCTTGGGCTTGCTTCATCTTTCTTGGCCTTGCCCTAGCTGTCTTTGGCTTGCTCCTGTTGTATTGGGCTTGCGTCAATTGTCTGGGGCTTGCTCTAGTTGTCTTGAGCTTGCTCCAGTTGTCTTGGCCTTGCGCCAGCTATATAGGCCTTGCTCCTGTTATTTTGCCCGTGCTCCAGGTATGTCGGGCTTGCTCCATGTCTCTTGGGCTTGTACTTGTTGTCTTGCGCTTGCTCCGGTTATCTTGGACTTGCTCCAATTGTCTTTGCATTACTCAAGTTGTCAAGAGCTTGGTCCACTTGTCTTGGGCTTGCTCCAGTTCTCTTGGCCTTCCTTCAGTTTTAATGGACTTGATCCAGTTGTCTCGGGCTTGTTCTAGTTGACTTGGTCTTGCTCCAGTTGTTTTGGGCTTGCTCCAGATGTCTTGGGCTTGCTCTAGACGTATTGGCATTGCTCGACTTGTCTTGGCCCTGCTCCACTTTTCTTTGGCCTTCTATAGTTGTCTTGGGCTTGCTCTAGTTGTCTAGGGCTTGCTCCAGGTTTCTTGGCCTTGTTCTTGTTGTCTTAGGCTTACTCGAGTTGTCTTGGTATTAACCCAGTTGTCTTGGACTATCTCTAGTTGTCTTTGGCTTGCTCCATTGTCTTAGCCTTGCTCCATTAGTCTTGGGCTTGCTTCATCTTTCTTGGCCTTGCCCTAGCTGTCTTTGGCTTGCTCCTGTTGTATTGGGCTTGCGTCAATTGTCTGGGGCTTGCTCTAGTTGTCTTGAGCTTGCTCCAGTTGTCTTGGCCTTGCGCCAGCTATATAGGCCTTGCTCCTGTTATTTTGCCCGTGCTCCAGGTATGTCGGGCTTGCTCCATGTCTCTTGGGCTTGTACTTGTTGTCTTGCGCTTGCTCCGGTTATCTTGGACTTGCTCCAATTGTCTTTGCATTACTCAAGTTGTCAAGAGCTTGGTCCACTTGTCTTGGGCTTGCTCCAGTTCTCTTGGCCTTCCTTCAGTTTTAATGGACTTGATCCAGTTGTCTCGGGCTTGTTCTAGTTGACTTGGTCTTGCTCCAGTTGTTTTGGGCTTGCTCCAGATGTCTTGGGCTTGCTCTAGACGTATTGGCATTGCTCGACTTGTCTTGGCCCTGCTCCACTTTTCTTTGGCCTTCTATAGTTGTCTTGGGCTTGCTCTAGTTGTCTAGGGCTTGCTCCAGGTTTCTTGGCCTTGTTCTTGTTGTCTTAGGCTTACTCGAGTTGTCTTGGTATTAACCCAGTTGTCTTGGACTATCTCTAGTTGTCTTTGGCTTGCTCCATTGTCTTAGCCTTGCTCCATTAGTCTTGGGCTTGCTTCATCTTTCTTGGCCTTGCCCTAGCTGTCTTTGGCTTGCTCCTGTTGTATTGGGCTTGCGTCAATTGTCTGGGGCTTGCTCTAGTTGTCTTGAGCTTGCTCCAGTTGTCTTGGCCTTGCGCCAGCTATATAGGCCTTGCTCCTGTTATTTTGCCCGTGCTCCAGGTATGTCGGGCTTGCTCCATGTCTCTTGGGCTTGTACTTGTTGTCTTGCGCTTGCTCCGGTTATCTTGGACTTGCTCCAATTGTCTTTGCATTACTCAAGTTGTCAAGAGCTTGGTCCACTTGTCTTGGGCTTGCTCCAGTTCTCTTGGCCTTCCTTCAGTTTTAATGGACTTGATCCAGTTGTCTCGGGCTTGTTCTAGTTGACTTGGTCTTGCTCCAGTTGTTTTGGGCTTGCTCCAGATGTCTTGGGCTTGCTCTAGACGTATTGGCATTGCTCGACTTGTCTTGGCCCTGCTCCACTTTTCTTTGGCCTTCTATAGTTGTCTTGGGCTTGCTCTAGTTGTCTAGGGCTTGCTCCAGGTTTCTTGGCCTTGTTCTTGTTGTCTTAGGCTTACTCGAGTTGTCTTGGTATTAACCCAGTTGTCTTGGACTATCTCTAGTTGTCTTTGGCTTGCTCCATTGTCTTAGCCTTGCTCCATTAGTCTTGGGCTTGCTTCATCTTTCTTGGCCTTGCCCTAGCTGTCTTTGGCTTGCTCCTGTTGTATTGGGCTTGCGTCAATTGTCTGGGGCTTGCTCTAGTTGTCTTGAGCTTGCTCCAGTTGTCTTGGCCTTGCGCCAGCTATATAGGCCTTGCTCCTGTTATTTTGCCCGTGCTCCAGGTATGTCGGGCTTGCTCCATGTCTCTTGGGCTTGTACTTGTTGTCTTGCGCTTGCTCCGGTTATCTTGGACTTGCTCCAATTGTCTTTGCATTACTCAAGTTGTCAAGAGCTTGGTCCACTTGTCTTGGGCTTGCTCCAGTTCTCTTGGCCTTCCTTCAGTTTTAATGGACTTGATCCAGTTGTCTCGGGCTTGTTCTAGTTGACTTGGTCTTGCTCCAGTTGTTTTGGGCTTGCTCCAGATGTCTTGGGCTTGCTCTAGACGTATTGGCATTGCTCGACTTGTCTTGGCCCTGCTCCACTTTTCTTTGGCCTTCTATAGTTGTCTTGGGCTTGCTCTAGTTGTCTAGGGCTTGCTCCAGGTTTCTTGGCCTTGTTCTTGTTGTCTTAGGCTTACTCGAGTTGTCTTGGTATTAACCCAGTTGTCTTGGACTATCTCTAGTTGTCTTTGGCTTGCTCCATTGTCTTAGCCTTGCTCCATTAGTCTTGGGCTTGCTTCATCTTTCTTGGCCTTGCCCTAGCTGTCTTTGGCTTGCTCCTGTTGTATTGGGCTTGCGTCAATTGTCTGGGGCTTGCTCTAGTTGTCTTGAGCTTGCTCCAGTTGTCTTGGCCTTGCGCCAGCTATATAGGCCTTGCTCCTGTTATTTTGCCCGTGCTCCAGGTATGTCGGGCTTGCTCCATGTCTCTTGGGCTTGTACTTGTTGTCTTGCGCTTGCTCCGGTTATCTTGGACTTGCTCCAATTGTCTTTGCATTACTCAAGTTGTCAAGAGCTTGGTCCACTTGTCTTGGGCTTGCTCCAGTTCTCTTGGCCTTCCTTCAGTTTTAATGGACTTGATCCAGTTGTCTCGGGCTTGTTCTAGTTGACTTGGTCTTGCTCCAGTTGTTTTGGGCTTGCTCCAGATGTCTTGGGCTTGCTCTAGACGTATTGGCATTGCTCGACTTGTCTTGGCCCTGCTCCACTTTTCTTTGGCCTTCTATAGTTGTCTTGGGCTTGCTCTAGTTGTCTAGGGCTTGCTCCAGGTTTCTTGGCCTTGTTCTTGTTGTCTTAGGCTTACTCGAGTTGTCTTGGTATTAACCCAGTTGTCTTGGACTATCTCTAGTTGTCTTTGGCTTGCTCCATTGTCTTAGCCTTGCTCCATTAGTCTTGGGCTTGCTTCATCTTTCTTGGCCTTGCCCTAGCTGTCTTTGGCTTGCTCCTGTTGTATTGGGCTTGCGTCAATTGTCTGGGGCTTGCTCTAGTTGTCTTGAGCTTGCTCCAGTTGTCTTGGCCTTGCGCCAGCTATATAGGCCTTGCTCCTGTTATTTTGCCCGTGCTCCAGGTATGTCGGGCTTGCTCCATGTCTCTTGGGCTTGTACTTGTTGTCTTGGGCTTGCTCCAGTTGTCTTGGGCTTGCTTCAGTTGTCTTAGGCTATTTCCAGAATTTTTGGGTTTGCTCCAGTTGTTTTCGGCTTGCTTAAGTTTTCTTGGCCTTGCTCCAGTTCTATCAGGGTTGCTCGAGTTGTCTTGGGCTTGCTCCAGTTGTCTTGGCCTTGTTCCAGTTATATTTGGCTTGCTCGAGCTGTCTTTGCCTTTCTCCGGTTGTCTTAGCCTTCCTCAAGCTGTCTAGGACTTGCTCCTGTTGTCTTGGACTTGCTCTAGTTGTCTTAGGCTTGCTACAGTTGTCTTGGCCCTGCTCCCATTGTCTTGGGCTTGCTCTTGTTGTTTTGGGTTGCTCCAGGTTTCTTGGGCTTGCGCCAGTTCTCTTGGCCTTACTCCAGTTTTCTTTGGCTTGATCCACTTGTCTACGGCTTGCTCCATTTATATTAGGCTTGCCCTAGTTGTCTTGGGCTTGCTTGAGTTATCTTGGGCTTACTCGTGCTGTCTTGTCCTTGCTCCAGTTGTCTTGGCATTGCTCCAGCTATATTGGCCTTGTTCCAGTTGTCTTGGCCTTGTTTCAGTTGTATTGGGCTTGCTCCAGCTGTATTGGGCTTGCTCCACATGTCTTGGAATTTCTCCACTTGTTTTGGCCTTGCTTCTGTTTTCTTGGGCCTGCTCTAGTTGCCTTGGGATTGCTCCAATTGTTTTGACCTTGCTCCAGTTATCTTGGCCTTGCTCTGGTTTTCTTCGCCTTTCTCAACTAGCAAGTACAAAGGCTTTTAATAGGTACTTGCACGGTGTGGCTACCATGTACAATGACCAACCAAAGTAGGTACATGTTACTGACCATGACCAAAGTACCTCACTATGAGTGGTCAACGCTGACAACTCATCGTATGAGTCAGAAATAGTCAGAGGTGGAACAATGGGTTGGCAATACTAGTTATTGACTAGCAAGTACAATGACCTTCAATAAGTAGTGGCACGATGTGGCTATCATGTGAAATGACCAACCAAAGTAGGCATATGTAACTGACCATGGCCTAAGAATTTCACTGTGTGTGGTCAACATTAATAGCTCATAATACGAGTCACAAATGATCAGAGGGGGAAAAAATGGTTAGGGAACACTAGTAATCGACTAGCAAGTACAAAAACCCACCATACGTAGTTGCACGGTGTGGCCACCATGCACTACGACCAACCAAAACAGGCATATGTAACTGACCACAAGGAAAGAATTTGATTTTGCGTGGTTGACGCTAAGAACTCATAATACGAGTCAAAAATGGTCAGACGGGGAAACAATGGTTTGGGAATTTCAGCAATTGAATAGAAAGAACTAAAACCGTCAATACGTAGTGGCACGGTGTGGCTACAATACACAATGACCAACCAAAGTAGGCATATGTTGCTGACCATGACCAACGAACTTCACTATAAGTGGTCAACGTTGACAACTCATAATATGACGCACAAATGGCCACAGGGGCAAACCAAGAGTTTGGGAATTCTATGTATCCACTAGCAATGACAAAGACCTTAAAAACGCAGTCGCACGGTGTGGCTACCATGCACAATGACCAACCAAAGTATGCACATGTCACTAACACTGACCAAATGATCTCACCATGTGTGGTCATCATTGTCAACTCATAGTAAGAGTCTCAAGTGGTCACAGAGGGAAACATTGATTTGCGAATACTAGTTATCAACTAGAAAGTACAAAGACCTTCAATTAGTATTGGCACTGTGTGGATACCATGTGTCGGGATATGAATCTGACAGAGCGTGACACACCCGAGATTAAAATCTCAATAACGGTTCAGTTCCGGCTTCGAATCACCTCGATCATCACGTCTCACTAGCCGTTAACGGTCCTTGACCTATCAG
>SZWC01022757.1:0-11197 GCA_023375785.1 Penium margaritaceum
TATATCTATATCTATATCTATATCTATATCTATATCTATATCTATATCTATATCTATATCTATATCTATATCTATATCTATATCTATATCTATATCTATATCTATATGGTGAAGGGTGTGTTCTGGTGTGTTGTGGTGTGGAGTGGTGTGGTGTGGTGTGGTGTGGTGTGGTGTGGTGTGGTGTGGTGTGGTGTGGTGTGGTGTGGTGTGGTGTGGTGTGGTGTGGTGTGGTGTGGTGTGGTGAGTTGTGGTGTGGTCGGGTGTGGGTGTGTGTGGTGTGGTGTGGTGTGGTGTGGTGTGGTGCGGTGTGGTGTTGTGTGGTGTGATTTGGTGTGGTGTTGTGTTGTGTGGTGTGGTGTGGTGTGGTGTGGTGTTGTATGGTGTGGTATGTTGTGCTGTCGTGTGGTTTGGTTTGGTTTGGTGTGATGTGATGAAGTTTGGTGTGTCCTGGTCTGCTGTGGTATGGCTTTTCGTGGTGTGGTGTGGTGTGGTGTTGTGTGGTTTGGTTTGATGTAGTTTGGTATGGTATACCGTAGTTGAGTATGGTGTGGTGTGGTGTGGTGTGGTTTGGTGCCGTGTGGTTCAGATTCTCTCTACGAGTCGAATGCAACTTTTCTTGCTTAAAATAGTCAAGGAACGAGCAAGGTAGGTCTGGGTTTAGGTGGCGGCCATGGATTTGCGACTAAGCCTCAATCCTCGGAAACACACAAAAACACACAATATGTCCCTAACTAGTTCAGACCTAAACTAGGTTCCCAAATTCAGCAACCAGTCAGAGTGAGGAAAATTGTAGGTTGCACAAGAGGTCCATCATAGTTGCCGCAGCTGGCATGGTGAGCGAAGCGGAGGCAATATTGCGAGAGAGAGGCATGCACACTGGAGACCCCAGAAATAGCCGATGGTGGGTCCGGCGTGCAGACTGAGTGTGCGTTGTGTCCACTCTCTGGATCAGCATGCTCTGCGCACTCATGTCCACATCGGAGAGGAAAATATATACAGAGAGGATTAACACGCCCCCTTGGACATGAGTGCGGTTGGCACGTAACCAAGGTTCTGAAGGTGCTGATGGAGTGCAGGAGATGGGAGTGCCTTGGTAAGGAAGTCAGCCAGCTGGGCATCACTGCTAATTGGGCAGACTTGCACGGTGCCTTCCTCGACTATTTCGTGGATGAAGTGATGCTCTACACAAATATGCTTTGTGCGAGGATGCAGCACACCATCATTATCAGCAATGCGGTGTGCGGCAGAGCTGTCGCTGTGAAGTGCAATGGCATGAGTAGGCAGCCCCAATTCTTCAAACAGTCGTGCCAGCCAGATGCATTCACAAGCCACTTCACCCAATGCCATGTATTCAGCTTCAGCCACACTTCGTGCCACACATGATTACACTTTGCCACGACACCACTGTGTCCCACACACGAAATACATAACCGCCGCAACTGCGGGCCACACGATCACGTGCATGATCACTGTCAGAGTACCCATCCAACAACGGACATGATGAGGGTGCAAAGACCAGATCAAGCGCAGCAGTGTCTATCACGTAGCGAAGCAACTTCAGCAGTGCTTTGAGATGCGTGCTTCGCGGCTGTTGGCTGAACTGTACCAGCACGTTCACTGCGCATGAGATATCAGGTCGTGTGGTGGAAGCAAGATATGACAAACTGCCAGTGATTTGTCTGTACAGTGTGGGGTTACAGTCCGGTCCATAGTCAGTGGTGTTGGCGTCCAAGAGGTGTGCATACACATCAGAGCTCATTGGTGAATGCTGTAGTGGCAGATGCTGCACCAGGTGCTGAAAGCGTGCAGTCAGGTGTGCTATGAACCGTCCTTGATGCAGGCTAAGCGTGAGAGCTGTCCTGTCCCTGGTGATAGTCATGCCCAAGAAGTTTGTTGCTTCACCCAAGTCTGTCATGTTGTAATGTGTGGTGAGCAGTTTCTTTGTATCTGTGATGAGGGAGAGAGAGGGTAACAAGATAAGGAGATCGTCCACATAGACAAGCAAGGAAACTGGGAGATCATGGTCCCAGTGCAGGAAAAGAGACGGGTCACTCAGACTTTGCATGAACCCCCCTGAACCAAGGGTGCGTTGTATTTCTTTGTTCCATCAGCGCCGGGCTTGCTTGAGCCCATAAAGGGCCTTGAGGAGCAGCCATATGCGGTCTGTGTCAATAACCGGCCCCCGGGTGGAGGCAGTTCCAACGTGGCCTGACTGGCCTTCTACGTTCACGGCTATGTTTGTGCAGGTTCTGAGTCTAAGCGTGAGCTTTCTGGTCGCCTCACGCTATGTTTCTGGAAATGGAAGACAGTTGTGAGACAGTCACTTTTGCGAAGGGAATAACACGATTTTGCATTATTTTTTGGACATGGACATGATCTAAACATTTGTAGGGCTAGTCATGTGCTCTCCAACGCATCAAACCGTGTGCGATTCGGATAACCGTAGCTCCCACTATTTTAGTCGAAGCGCAGCACCCCAAGCCAGCCGCTCAGTTGGCGGTGCGCACCACGTCGCCCGCCGAAGCGCCCTCACACATCAAGGACCCATCAAAACGCCATTCTGGAGGCGCAGATGGCCCTACACGTAGTGGCGGTGCCCCTTGCGCCTTTGGGGTCTGTTTCGATGAGTTAATCATCGAGTTTGGTGATGGGGATTGATGTGGGTCGAAACCTGTTCGCGGACCTGCAGTCAGAATTTTGACGAAGTCCCCGAGTAACAAAACGTACTACTGAGTTTCGGACGCCGAGCCAGAAATTTGGCTAAGTCCCTCAGTAACAAAACTGCACTACTGGCATCCGGCGGATCATTCGCCGGACGCCTCGGCAGCCCTTCCGGAGCAAAATCTCCAGATGGACTTTTGTTACTCGGTCAGGTGGATTATCCACCTCCGGTCGAACCACGGCCGACTCCCAGAGCCGCCGCGCACACCCCAACTTTGGAAGCCCATATCTCCCTCGTTAGTTGTCCGATTCAGGTGAAACAACTTCCACCGGATTCAGCAACTCGTCAACTTTCAGGGGCAATCCTCCATTTTAGGATTCGAGCTATCCTCGAGTCGCCATATCCGTCGACGAGGAATTTCCTCTCTCTGCAGCTCTTCGGCGCCTCCCGGCGCCGCACTTGGGCATGCAGAGGGGCAAATCTTCAACAGTCTGTACCATCCTCGAACCCCTCCGCTTGTTTCAAATATTTCTCCTCCTCAAGGGGACCATTGAGGAAGGAATTTTTTACGTCCATTTGATGTATTTCCCAGTCCTCATGTGCTGCTACACCCAACAGTGCCCGACTCGTCCCGTACTTGCCCACTGGGGCATAGGTGTCTGTGAAGTCCTGACCTGGGATCTGGTGAAAGCCCTTAGCCACCAACCTCACTTTGTACTTCTCGATGAGCCTTGCTAGGTTCCGTTTGAGCTTGTAGACCCATTTGACATCAATGGCTTTTCGTCCCGGTGGAAATGGGACCAGTTCGTACACATCATGCTCCAGAAGGGCGTTTAACTCCGCCACCATGGCCTTGTCCCACTCACTCGCATCAGCATGCCCCCTGGCTTCAGCAAGTGTATGGGGCTCTACAGTGGTGTGGTCCGCGTTCACCTGTCCAGGGGTGTGATAGAACTGTCTGTAGTTCACACGCTCCACATTGTGTGAGGAGCCTCGTACCGGCGGTGGGGATGGTGTTTTGGAATCTTCTGTGCTGTGCTGAGGTGTTTGTGTTTGCAGCCCGGGCGGTGTGTGCGGAGCACTGGAGTCTGTACTGCGCAAGTCAGTGGGTGTCAGAAGGTCTATGGGAACTGACGAGGTTTCTCCTCTTTGCCTCACTTGTTGTGGCAATTGTGGTGGTGCGGTGGGTGTGTGAGGCACAAACACAGGCACACTCACATAGTCTGGGTACTTCTCAGGAATGTTGATGTGAGGAACATAACGCAGAGTGAGGAACTGTTTGTAGGACATATGCTCCAAGAAGGAGGCATCTCTGCTCTCTAGGAAGTGGTGGTGCATGGGGTCCCAAAATCGCCATGCTTTGGAGGCATGAGAGACGCCTACAAAGACACACCACCAACCTCGTGGACTGAGTTTATGGTCTCTTTGGGGCTGTGCAAACCACACGCATGCCATAGTGCCCCAGACTATCGCAGGCCTCAAGTCCGCCTTCTCCTTGAACCACCGCTCCCACGGTGTTACTGCCTTGGGCAGGGGCCCTTGTGGCACTCTGTTCCACACCCATGTAACATACTTGACTGCTTCCTCCCAGAAGCCGAAAGACAGACCAGACTCACTCAGCAGAGTGCGTAGTGCATCACCAAGTGTCCAATGCCACCTTTCAGCCACACCATTTTTTTGTGGTGTGTATGGTGCGGTGGTTTGATGCTCTATACCTTTGCCCTTCAGCTCCGCTGTTAGGGCACCCATGAACTCCCCTCCTCTGTCTGTGCACAGTTTCAGCAGTTTACTGCCAGTCTGTCATTCAGTAAGGGGAATCCATTCCGCAATGACACGTTGGGAATCTGCCTTTGACTTCAGTAGGAATGCCCAGCGAAAACGACTGTAGTCGTCTGTCAGTGTGAGAATGTACTGTGACCCGTACTGCACAGAGGGCACCGGCATGGGTCCTGTCAGGTCTGCATGGACCAATTCCAGAGGAGCCTTGCAGACCTTGTCTAACCTAGGGAAGGTCTGTCTGTTAGCCTTGCCTTCCTGACAGTCGAGACATGCATCTGCGCTGAGGCCATGTGGACAGTCCGTAGGCAGGAGACCGTGCGCTGTCGTATGTTTGATCATGTCTGTGACCAGGTCTATGTTAATGTGTGCAAGGCAGCGATGCAGCAGGTCCTTTGAGGAGACTACTGCGAACCTAATGCAACTTGTTCCAGGTCGTTTGGTTAAGAAACGGGGAAGATAGGGTTCAGTTAGCAGTAGCCATGGCTGATTCCCTTCAGAAAAACCTAAGTGTCGAGCTGCGACAGTGAACAGCTCGAGCGGGTGAGTCTCGCTAGTCGAGACTCACCCGTCCGCCGGTGAGCGAGGCTCACCGGCCACGCATCCTCGAGCGAGGGCAAAAGACCCTCGAGGTCCTCAAACTGCGGCCTAGGCTGCACCATGTCAAACTCACAGAAACCTGGACTGTGTCACTAACTAAACTAAGACTGAACTAGGTTCCCTAGCCTATTTGCAGTATTGTCCCCAAGACATATTGACGGACACAAATAGGTCTCGGAAGTCAAACAACTAAGGACTAATCCAAAGGAGATGAAGCTGGGGCAAAGCTGCCAGAGGGGGGGAGACGAGCGCACGCGAGCCGCCTGATGCATTCCGGTAGGGATACGGCTTGGCACGGGAGCTCAGTGTGCTTCGCCTCCACTCTCTTGGTCAGCATGCCCTGCGTACTCAGGTCCACACAGGAGGGAAAATATATACAGACGGATTAACACGCCCCCTTGGACGTGAGTGCGACAGGGATGCAGCCAAGATGCATGAGCTGGAGGTGGAGTGCAGGAGATGGCAGCGCCTTGGTGAGAAAGTCGGCCAGCTGTGCATCACCGCTGATGGAACAGACTTGCACAACACCGGCCTCAACTGCCTCACGCACAAAATGATGTTCTACGCTGATATGCTTTGTGCGAGGATGCAACAAACCATCATTTGCAACAATGCGGCGTGCGGCAGAGCTGTCGCTGTGCAGTGCCACATCATGGGGTTGCAGTCCCAATTCTTCAAGCAGCCGTGCAAGCCAGATGCATTCACATGCAGCTTCACCCAAGGCCATGTATTCAGCTTCTGCCACACTGCGAGCCACGCAGGATTGCTTAGCGCTTCACCACGACACAGCCGTACCCCACACACGAAACACATAACCGCCCCGACTGCGTGCCCCACGGTCACGTGCATAGTCGCTGTCACAAAAACCATCCAACAGAGGACTGACAGAGGGGGCAAAGACCAAGCCAAGCTCAGCTGTGTCCATCACGTAGCGAAGCAACTTCAGCAGTGCCTTCAGGTGAGTGCTGCGTGGCTGTTGGCTAAACTGTGCCAGCACGTTAACTGCACATGAGATGTCCAGGCATGTGGTGGAGGCAAGGTATGACAAGCTGCCCGTGATCTGCCTGTACAGTGTGGGGTCACAGTCTGGTCCATAATCTGTGGTGTTTCCATCCAACAGGTGCGCATAAACGTCGGGGCTCATCGGTGTGTGCTGTCGTGGGAGATGTTGTACTAGGTTCTGGAAGCGTGTCGTGAGGTGTGCGATGAACCGTCCTTGGTGTAAGGTGAGAGTGCGTGCCGTTCTGTTCCTTGTGATGGTCATGCCCAAGAAATTTGTGGCCTCACCCAGGTCTGTCATGTTGTAGTGCGTGGTGAGCAGCGTCTTTGTCTCTGTGATGAGCGGGAGCGAGGGCGACAGAATGAGTAGATCATCTACATAGACCAGTAATGCAACTGGACAACCATGATCCCAACGCAAGAATAGAGAGGGATTGCTCAAGCTCTGGATGAACCCTCCTGAGTCAAGAGTGCGACGAATCTCTTTGTTCCAACAGCGTGGAGCTTGCTTGAGCCCGTAAAGGGCTTTGAGAAGCAGCCACACGCAATCTGTTCCGTCTTCAAAACCCTCTGGTTGTTTGACATACAGTTCTTCCTCTAGTGGGCCATTGAGGAAGGCATTTTTGACATCCATTTGATGTATTTCCCAGTCTTCAAATGCCGCAACAGCCAGCAGAGCTTGGCTGGTTCCGTACTTCCCCACAGGGGCATATGTCTCAGTGAAGTCTTGTCCTGGTATTTGGTGGAATCCCTTAGCCACCAACCTGGCTTTGTACTTGTCAATAAGTCCGGCCAGGTTTCTTTTGAGCTTGTACACCCACTTGACGTCAATGGCTTTACGTCCGTGCGGCAAGGGAACGAGTTCATAGACCTTGTGCTCCAAGAGCGCATTCAGTTCTGCGACCATGGCTTTGTCCCACTCAGCGGCATCGCTGCGCCCCCTTGCCTCAGTAAGCGTCTGGGGTTCCACTGTGGTGTGATCCACTTTGGCTGGGCCAGTTGTGTGATAGAATTGTCTGTAGTTCACATGAGGGATGTTCCGCAAGGAGCGTCGTGCCGGTTGGGGCGGTGGCGTCCGTTCATCCTCAGTGCTGTTGTGGGACGCTTGGGTATGCAGCCCAGGTGGACTGTGGGGAGCACTGGATTCTGTACTCAGTAGGTCAGTGGGTGTCAGTAGGTCTGTGGGGACAGGTGAATGACCTTCCGTCTTCCTTCCATGGTCCCCACGCTGTGAGGGAGCTGTGGATGCATGGGGAACAAACACAGGTACACTCACGTAGTCTGGGTACTGTTCTGGTATGGTAATGTGTGGGACAGTTCGCAGAGAGCAAAACTGCTTGTAGGACATATGCTCCAGGAAGGAGGCATCCCTGCTCTCCAAGAAACCATGGTTCGTGGGGTCCCAAAACCGCCACGCTTTGGATGTGTGTGAGACCCCGACAAAGACACACCATGGCCCTCGCGGACTCAGTTTATGGTCCCTCTGTGGCTGTGCAAACCAGACGCAGGCCATAGTTCCCCACACTCTTGCAGGACGCAAGTCAGCCTTTTCCTTAAACCACCGCTCCCATGGTGTCACTGTCTTGGGCAGAGGACCTTGCGGCACTCTGTTCCATACCCATGTGACATACTTGACTGCTTCTTCCCAAAATCCAAATGACAGACCAGACTCGCTCAGCAAGGTGCCCAGTGCATCCCCCAGGGTTCTGTGCCACCGCTCTGCCACACCATTCTGCTGAGGTGTGTAAGGTGCGGTGGTTTGGTGCTCAATACCTTTGGCTTTCAGTTCTGCTGTTAAGACACCCAGGAACTCCCCTCCTCGGTCAGTGCACAGCTTCAGCAGCTTGCAGCCTGTCTGACGTTCTGCAAGGGGAATCCATTCTGTAATAGCCCGTTGGGCATCCGCTTTGGACTTAAGAAGGAAGGCCCAACGAAACCGACTGTAGTCGTCCGTCAGTGTCAATACATACTGTGACCCATACTGGACAGACGGTAGAGGCATGGGTCCTGTCAAGTCTGCATGGACAAGCTCAAGGGGTGACTTACATGCTGTGTTTGACATGGGGAAGGTCTGCCTGTGTGCCTTGCCCTCTTGACAGTCGAGGCACACATCTGCCTTGAGTCCGTGTGGGCAGTCTACAGGCAGAAGACCATGTGCAGGATTGTGTTTGATCATGTCTGTCACCAGTTCTGTGTTGATGTGTGCAAGTCGCCGGTGAAGTAGGTCTGTGTGCTTTGCATTAGTGGCAGTGAGATTATGTGCTTGTGGTCTGTGGGAGTGTGTGTGCAGAAGTGGGAAGAGAGTGAGGCGGTAAAGCATGTCAGCGTGCAAGGGACCGTCAGCCAACAGTGCACCAGCAGCATCAAACAACATCCATCGTTGCTTCTGCGTAAGAGTAGACATGCTTGCTTGGCGGTCTAGCTGACCCCCTGACAACAGATTTACTTTCAACTTCGGCACATACAAGACCCCGGTCAGCCACAATACCCCACCAGGTGCTTGCAAGGCCACTGTTCCCACACCCTTCACCGCCAACACCTCTCCAGATCCCGTCTTCACACCCTCCACATCGTGTGCACCATACAAGGAAACAAACAATTGCCGATGCGGTGACACGTGGTGTGAGGCAGCGGTGTCAAACAGCCATTCATGCATAGGCAGTGCGTGTGAGGTGGTGACATGAGTGTGCGCCAGTCTCTGACCTGACTGTTGTGGCATGGCTGTTGGCTCTGGAGACTGCAGCTCCATGGGTGCTGTCCACCCCGTCGCAGGCTGACCTGCTGCTCGCTGCTGGGTCTAGGCCATGTCTGCGTAGACGCGTTGTGCCCACGCTGGCGCTGGGACTGGAACGGCCGAGATGGGGGGAGCATAGTAGGGACCATGGTAAGCAGGAGCTGGCCCCTGGTACAGTGGCAAGGTCACTGGTGGCTGCCAAGGCGGTGGTGCATAGGTCACTCTGCCAAAGGGTGCAGAGGCCCGAGGTGCTGTGGTCGGTGGAATCGACCAAGCTGGTGGCTGAAGGTAGTGTCCGTGCTGAGGGCGCAGCATCGGTGTGGGAAACTGCTGCTGCTGCTGCTGCTGCTGCTGGTGTGCCGGGGTCATGATGCGTTGGAGGTCTGGGCATGCACGCCAGAAGTGGCCATGCTTGCCACAGTAGTTGCAAGTGCGCCCCCCACCACCACCCCGGCCACGACCTCGTCCTCCACCTGGCTGGGTACCTGTTCCTCCATTGCTCCACCCTCTTCCGCCTCTGCCACCTCCCTGACCGGGTCCGGTGGAGGCACCTGGTGAGGCCTGATGCACGAAGGAACTCGGTGCTGGGCTGTTGGCCTCTCTCGCCTCTCCCCGGAGGATGTCCTCATAGTGTCGCAACTCCTCAAACACTTCAGCAAGATCGGTGTTCTCGATTTCTGTCACGCGGAGGCGTCGCAGGAGACCTCGGCGAAACTCCCTGTAAGGCTCGCCGAGATGGAGCAGCACAGGATCTAGCCACTCGAGCACGGAGCAGGACGCTCCAAGCCCAAGAATGCGTCGG
Source organism: Penium margaritaceum (assembly GCA_023375785.1). Lineage (NCBI taxonomy): Eukaryota > Viridiplantae > Streptophyta > Zygnematophyceae > Desmidiales > Peniaceae > Penium > Penium margaritaceum. The sequence goes on from SZWC01022757.1 coordinate 9,574, forward strand.
CGTAGATCCATAGCCGCATCCCAATACTCGGCTATCGGCGCTCCTGGCTTTGGGTACAATCCGCGGAGCCTATCACGCAGCGAGATAACCAGTGCCATCCCTCGTTCCTCATGGCGAGTAGCAAGATGCTACCAGGCTTCGTGTGGGCGTGGGGCACCACTACGAGGATCAGAGGGGTCCTCCCCTTTGCCACCAAAGCAAAAATGGCGGATAGCATACGATTGGTCGTCGGGCAACACTCGAACTAGCGCATTGAAAGCGCGCAAGAGAACTCGATCCTCTAATGCGACGGTGGGCGGGGACAGGTACAACTCCTCTAGTCCATGTTCCGCCGCCCACGCAAGAAAGACATCCTTCCACGCGAGAAAGTCCCTTGTTCCCAAGGCGGGCGGCGTGAGATCCTTGTGGCACAGGACTCTGGTGAGGTCGTCCCACGTCACTGTGGTAGCACCAGCTCCTACGCTGCCGCCTGCGCCGGCGCCGGCGCCGGTGCCTGCGCCGGCACTAGATCCACTCGGGTTTCCACCACTTGCTCCTGCACCGGATCCTACCGGCGCTGATCCTGCTTGACTCATTACTCCAGCAGGTCGGGGAACGTCCTAGGGAGGCAGTGTGAGCCCTAAGTCCCCCCCTTACGGCCGAACAAAATTTCGGCAGCAATCCGCCGGGCCCAATTTGGGCCCAGTTTTCTGTCGCGAGCCCTGAGCTCGTAGGAAACGCCCTGTCTTCCTCTGTGAAGGTCTTTCAGGTCGCCTGGGACCTACAGTTTCTAGCTATGGGGCTGGGGACCCCGCCGTCACCTCTGGAGGGGTCGGACGGCGCTTGGGCTCTCCCTTGCCTTGTCTCTCCCACCTATGTGGGCTCTCCCCTGCCTTCTGCCGCCCCTACTGTCTGCGCGCGGCCTAGGGGAAACGTTTCGACGCGTCCAGGAAGGGTGCGCGGCCTGCTGTTGCGGCAGCCGCGCGGATCTACTTCCGTGCGTCACTCGGCCGCCGCCCTTTCGGCTCGGCGCCACCACTATGCGTCGCTTTCAAGCTCCGAACATGGCTCTGATACCATGAGGAGACTACTGCGAACCTAATGCAACTTGTTCCAGGTCGTTTGGTTAAGAGACGGGGAAGATAGGGTTCAGTTAGCAGTAGCCACGGCTGATTCCCTTCAGAAAAACCTAAGTGTCGAGCTGCGACAGTGAACAGCTCGAGCGGGTGAGTCTCGCTAGTCGAGACTCACCCGTCGGCCGGTGAGCGAGGCTCACCGGCCACGCATCCTCGAGCGAGGGCAAAAGACCCTCGAGGTCCTCAAACTGCGGCCTAGGCCGCACCATGTCAAACTCACAGAAACCTGGACTGTGTCACTAACTAAACTAAGACTGAACTAGGTTCCCTAGCCTATTGTCCCCAAGACATATTGACGGACACAAATAGGTCTCGGAAGGCAAACAACTAAGGACTAATCCAAAGGAGATGAAGCTGGGGCAAAGCTGCCAGAGGGGGGGAGACGAGCGCACGCGAGCCGCCTGATGCATTCCGGTAGGGATACGGCTTGGCACGGGAGCTCAGTGTGCGTCGCCTCCACTCTCTTGGTCAGCATGCCCTGCGCACTCAGGTCCACACAGGAGGGAAAA
>SZWC01022757.1:28186-38868 GCA_023375785.1 Penium margaritaceum
GGCGGCGGCGGCGGCGGCGACGGTGTGGTGTGGTGTGGTGTGGTGTGGTGTGGTGTGGTGTGGTGTTGTGTGGTGTGGTGTATTGTAATGAGAAGGTAGCTAAAGAGGCAAGGCAGGAGAAGGACTAATGATGTAGGTTCTGGAGATGGAAACAGGGCGAGCTGGGAGAGCTCCAGAAGAGAAAGAGAGCAATGATGCGGATAACGCATTTATTTCATCAGTTGACACCAGAAGAAGTCAGGAATATTGGCATTACCTAAATTCCTGCTATCGTTTCAGAGAAATTATAAATTGGAGGATGAGTAGGAAATAAGAATTAGCACAATGCAAGAGAATGTGGTAGCGTGACTGGATGTGAGAGCTAGGAGTTAGCAGAAAAGCATGCTGGTGGACATGGCAAGAAGCGAGGTGGAATGCCAGAGTGCAAGGTAGATGAGGGTACAGAGGGAGGAGCCAAGAGGCAAGTGGGGATAATTTGTAGAGCTCAGGAAAGGAAGAGAGTGATGGATTGAAGAGCTGTAAGAGAGTTGTTGGCAGAAAATACAATAGAAATAAAGGAATGAGAGAGGGTAGACACGGAAGCAATCACCGCAAATACAAAGGTGAACAGGTAGAAAATGAATATCTTCAATGCATGTAGTAGAATAGGATGAAAAATGTGAAATGGCTTATCTGGACGCATTGCAACGTGATCCCTGTTATAAGGGGTGGTTGGAATCTCAGTTAATAGTCGTGGACTGGAGACTCATTGTGGAGGACCTGAACCTTGCTAAGAACTTGCTGTATTGCTTGTCAAGAACCTTTGTGGCATCCGCGTCCTTCTTGGCTGTGCCACGGTTAGCAAGTATTGCCTTCAGAGGCAACGTGGCATTTTGATTGACTACCATTCTTGTGACTGCCATTCCCAGTATTTGGAGATTGCAAAGGACGTACGGTGAGGCTAACACCACCTTGCCCTTGTTGGCCAAGGAAGGTCCAATGATAGTCATAGCACCAATTCATGAAAATAGCAATGCTAGGAGTTTTTTCAAGGGAGGTCATCCCTTACATGTCGCTTTCACTCTCACGTTGAGTGAGAAAGATGGCATTTACGTTCTTCTAATGCAAGGTGCTACCTTCGGCATTACGCCACTGTTTGATTTTTATCACTCTACACTGGTGTGTTTGGCACAACCGCGGTACCGCGTGGTGTTTTCGCATGGTAGGAAAAATTCCTTCTTTCTTTTTCTTGGGCCGGCATGGTTGGCGCATTTACATGGTAGAAGAATTCTTACTTGTTAAGCCACCATGGCTGCCATAACCACATGGTCTGGAAATATGATTATGAGCCATGACTCACAATGCCAGAGAGCCTTCAGAATGTGAGAAAAACATGTTTTCTGCCAAAATAAGGATGACACGAGCTGCTCGTATTGCTAACATACAAGGGGGAGTGTGGCAAGGACAATCTAAATTAGATTTCTTTACACATGCCCCTCCGACAATGCTTCCATGCTCCTTTTATCCTTCCTGGAAATACCCTGAAGATATAGAACGGATCAAGACTCTTTGACATTATCTGGTTTCCTCTTTCTTTCTCTTGCTTACTTCCTGCATCACTTGGTGGATTGTACCTAGGTGAGACAGGCAACATGTACTCAACCTTGGTAAGCAGATATTGCAGAATATTGGGAGGAGAAAACTAAGGAGGACGGGGGAGGTTATAAATCCAACCCAAAACGGAAGGCTTGATTGGAATTCTGGCACAGCCCTAGGAAATTTTAAAACCATAATAACGTGGAAGAGCTTAACAATGTTTTTCCATTTTTAAGCTCTTCAGTGCTGTTCAAATACAGAACTGCAGGTTTCTTCTGTGATGTTGCTGCCATGGTGATATTGCTCACAGTGTTCAGGTACAAGGAGGTCACAACATAAAGGACTTGGTTGCATGGACCACTTTGGCTCTTCTATTTTTGTAGCCATTGAATCAATCCAGCTCTTGCAATCGGTCGTTTTTGGGGCTTGCAGAATAGCGTTGAGAGCTTGCTGAAGGATGCTCTCCTCCATTTCATTTCTGGGCAATCACCATTGATGACCTGCTGCAGGGGGACTCATATGTTCTGAAGATCTAGAGTCTTGATTCTGTTTTTACCATGGACTTTTGTTCTTGGTTCCAGACAAGAGGGATTATACCCGGAACTTGTGCTTTTGTCCAATTTATTCAGTTATAAATATTGAAAATCACGTTACTGAAAATTTAACTGTCTTCTTTTAGTGAGATGGCATGAAATAGTCATGTGGAAAATACAATTGAAATTTCTGTTTTGTCATATTCCTTCCCCGGAGTACCTCGACCGATGGATTATTGGGGAAGATGCAGAGAGGGGATTTGTGGTCCAAAATAGCTCTTCTTAGCTAAAGAAAAATTGTCATTATCTGTTTATGTTTCACTTTGTTTCATTTTTCTTTCTCATAAAGATTTTGTGCATGAAGGACCAATCACATTTCACATTGGACACATAGCAAAGTTTGTGGTGTTGATTCCTACATTGTATATGATGTTTTTTTAGACAGTAATGATGGTTCCTTTTTCTAGAGAACACAAGTGATGTAGAGGGTCAGTGGAGGTTTTCCTTAGGAAACACTAAGTTTTGTACTTGGGATGATTTTGCTACACCCTTAATGTACACGAGTCCCTAAGCTCTGCGAGAGGGTACTTCTGTCCTTACATTTCTAGTCCATTGCACAGTGAATTCCATTATTTTATGTCAGCATGTCAAGGGTATTCTGGCAAACTGCTCCAAATCTTGGTGTTTATTCCCAGAAATTTCTGAATACTTTGCCTAAATACCAGAACGGGTAACAGATGTACCTCAAACCATGTTAATGTCTTAATAATTTTTGGTTGACTTCTCAACAGCGCTGGACTTCTGTAATAAGATGTGTCCATATTCTTGTAGCCCCCTACTTCAATGGAGGTTCTCAAAGTGAGAGCTCACGATGTGACTTCGCATGTGCCACTTGCGACGAGCACCCAAGTCCTCATGTATACATTAGTCTACTTTTGGAACTTCTACATCTGCGCTTGAAAGGTTATAGATTTTTCATCAAAGTACACTTAATGGTAACTACTGAAGTGTCACATATTCCTTCATGATTTTTTTTCTCGGTAGTTTCTAAGCATCTATAGTCCACTACACATAACATGAGGTTTCAGAGTGTAATGGTGGTGCAGGGGCAGCCGGGAAACTCATTCATTTGTGAAAACCTCTCACAGTATCATCACAAGCCTCTGTTGTCCAGAAGTTTTCAGACCTTGCAACAATGAAAGTAATAGGAGCAAGTACACCTGACGACAAGGGGAAATAACTGGCAAAGAATTCAGTGATGGAGAGACAAAAACACAAAATTCATAGACCTCTTCAGGAAACAATGGCAACAGGCATGGCAGGCAACTTGACAACTCGCACTTGACCGACAACTGTCACAGCCAACCTGGTACGAACCCCTTGGGCTGAAAATTTTCTCACCTATGCCACTGCATGCCGGAATGACATCTGGAGCAACGGTGGGGTGCATGAGGAAACAAGCAGAAATAAACAGTGACCTGTACCAGCAGCTGTTATTGCTTGAGGACATGAAAATCATCTGCTCCAACAGCTTAAATCAGTGATGGACAAGCTCTAAGACTCATGCATAAGGGAAATAGTTCTTGTCAGAAGGAGCATCCAACTACGAAGTGAAGCCCAAATCCGCCTGGCCTTCCATAGCTGTTTGATCGTCCTAGAAGGAGACACTGTTTGGATGTGGCTGAAAAATGTTGGATACGTGACGTACCACGATTGGGGTAAACAGGTATGCGATAAAAACCGAGCCCGTGGCTTTGCTATTGAATGGAAAATATTTTAAAGGACATCCAATGTATATAGGAGAAATTCATAACAATATGAACGGCTTGTGCTACCCACATAATTTCATAAAAACAAGGCGTACTATCTCTTCATCATGTTTCTCCAACATAGCAAGAACGTTAATCTCCACCACAAGACTGGAATAAATGTGGGTATTAGATTCTCCTGAACTTTGGACGGTTGAAGGAAAGATTGGATGCATGGTACAAGTTGCAATGACTAAGTTTGCTCTCAAGCATGGCCGAGTACACGTGGAGGGTCTGGGAGAAAATGAAAAATAGTAACATTGCTCCTGATAAACTCTGTTTTCCATTTTAAAATCTCAGCCTTGAAAAAACGCATCCTATGACATATTGCAATGTATGGTACCCAAAACAACCTTTACTGGAGTTCCCAGAAATTGGACTCCTGCAGGAGTCCACTTTCTGGGGACTCCAAAACCACACTTTTCTATCAAGGTTGTGGAAAATCCAAGACATTGAAGACCTCCACTCCGATGGTGATCGACACTGTCAATTGATAGGACCAAAAGTGTTGTATAACTTGCAAAAAGCAGGGCCATATCTTAAGTAATGGTTTGAAGCTTCAAAATCAAGGGAACAGAAGGAATGGTCACAAAAATGCTCCAGGGAGTCCAAAAATGTCTACGGCCAAGAGAAGACGGCAAAATTCCTATCCGGCCGAACTATTTTGTGCTGACCAATCATCCATCTTAATGGCTCATAACATCATACGAGAGGATTCTTGACATTACTCAGTTTACCAAGGGACCTGAGAGGGAAAAATCAGCAATTCTGCTTAGGGTGCAGCCATATGATTGCAAAAACTGGAAACTAATGCTTGCTGTACTAGATAGGAGGAGGAAGAATGAAACTGTGTCACAAGGAAAAAGTTGTTTTGGAAGTTGGGTATGAAGACCAAACCAGGGGAGTTTGGGGGAAACACTGTTGAGAAAAGGATGAAAACCCGTTGAGTCCATGGAACATTGAGCACTGCATGATGTTATGGTCTTTAGATCTTGTCAAAAGGAGCAACCACAAATCATCGTTGAACAAGCTTTCGTCTACCTGTGTTAGAGGGGCCGCCGGTCGAGGTGGTGATGATGTCATCATGCTGGCCTCATATGCATGTTTTGATGCAACCACTGTATTTTTCATGAAACACCATGTGAATTCAACCTAAGAACTGGGTCATTCAGTAAAGGGAGGAGAAAGACATGGCCGTGTAAAGGTGGGATGTGCACCTCTGGAAAAAAAAGAGACGTACCGGTTCCACCCCGAGCACGGAGGAGCGACTTTCTCTCCCACTCAAGCTAAATTCCCCCTGGATAGAATCTTAGCCAATGAGGCAATGTTCATTGGAGGCTATCGGTGCTTGGGGATGGCGGCAGGAGGTGCATAGACAAACAAGGGCACTTGCGGAGGCCGTGACCCCTGCTAGCGGTGCTGCCAGTGGCAGCCACGGATGGAGCAAGTTAACAGCCATAACTCAGCTATTTCTCCACTGATTGAGGCATTCTTTGGTACATTGGAAACCTCACAATGCATAACAAAAAATGCATTTGTTATTTGCATAATCGCAAACTCAATAGAGAGCTTCAGAGTGCCAAGGGGCTGTCGGCTGGATCGTGAGGGCTGATACGTAAGGAATCCTAGGGATAGTTCTAGGCATGCCAATTGTACATTAACTTTTACTAATCTATCAAGTCATTTCTTTCCCAATCTTCTCTGTACTCCAAGAAATATCTTGCACGTTTCCATTTGATTCTACAGTTATTTTACAGCGTACCATGGTACAAACACTTATGAGAGAGTCCCACAGTGTGAACCTCGGTCAAGAGCAGTGACCCTGCTGCCAGGAGAGGGCTGTTCAGCACCTCAGAGGTTGGCCCACACATCAACGCATCAAGGGTGGGAGAATTATTCCAAGGTCTTGGCGTGTGACCGTCACGCCGTGCGTCCCTTGCTTCACAACCAGCATAATCCACAAGTGGACTAGTCCAGCAGAGCAGTCTACGTTACTATTCATGAAAGAATATGAAACCTGCTTCTGATCGATAAAAACACTATACAACGTCGGTTACGAGGAGTAAGAAAGGTGGAAGCGGTGTAGCAGGTTGCCGTGAACATTATCCGAGAATGCACAGAACCAAATTCAGTAGACGTGGCTTTAATAAATATGTGAAAATGAGATCACAAGTAGCCTGTCCACGTGACATCTCCACAGGAGAATAGAATGACTTCAGCAAAGGCACTCGACTAACTAGCCTCATTTGGCTTGATACCGGTGAATTATGCAGCAATAATGAAAGTGTTTGCACCACGCATTGAAGAGTATGAATGGGTTTTCCTGGCCAACCGCCCAAGATCTCCTCCTCAATGCATTACCATTCACAAAATCGCCTTGAAGTCTGTCAACAGATTACAGGTCAAGGGAACCTATCGCTTGAGCGACAACAAGCTGAACGAACTAAAACATGAGTTGGAGAAGATGCGCATGCAAGGATTACTTCACCCATCCATGTCACTTTACTGACCAGTCTTCTTTTGCAGAAAGAAAAATACTGGTCTGATGTAAATGTGGGATCATAACTGTGAATTTATTGGCATCACCATCAAGAACCACTACCCTCTTCCACAAGGTTTTTTTTTTTTTTTTACCAGGTTCTAGGAGCAAATTGATCTAGGTAGTGGCTATCATGAAACATATTTATCTAATAATGACATCTAGAAGACGAAGTTCCAGCCTCAATTCAACCCTTAAAGCTCAGAGTAATGCTGTTTGGACTCAGAAACACTTATCTTACCTTTGACTGTGATTTTTTTTTTTTGGCCTCACCTTCAAGACTTTGTTGTTGTGTATGTTGCAAAATCCTTGTGTACAGCCGCGCTCCGGGTGAGCACAATGGACACCTCCAAACTTCAGTTCAAAACAACAGAAGCTCAGGGGAAATTCTCATAATGCCATTTTGTTCTCCGTTGAATCAAGTTATCGGGCCACATCATCGGTGGCAAACATATCAAGTTGGACCCTGTAAAGTGGCACCAATCACTGATTGCCAATGCTGGCTAATGTTTGGGAAGTGAGTATTTGTGGGATTCTGAGGCTACTACCACTGATCCGTATAGGAACATACCAGAATGTTAATACCTCTCTCCGATCTCTATAAAAAAAAATAGTGGGATAGGGGTGACGAAAAAAATAGAAACCGTTCAACTCTTTGAGAGATCCTCTGAACTTTGTGTCAGCCCTGCAACTGGAAGACGTGAAGGTGGAGAACTTCATGGAAAAAGACACGTCCAAGAGAGTAGTTGGCTCTGTTCTCCTCCAAGAAAATGACAGTGGACAACAGCCAGACGCACATGCATCACAAAACTTACGTGGGCAAGAGTAAAATAATGCATCGTACAAAAAGTAGTTAATGGCGGTTCTCCACATGTTGAAATTGTGCCGGTGCTACCTGATAATGTGGCAACGTTGCCAGCATGGTGGTCCACACGGACCACCATGCTGGCAAATATGTAAAGACTCAGCCAAATATGAACTCTCTACAAACTCAATGGATGGATTTCCTTGACTACAATGTCAAGTGCTGGCCTGGAATTGAAATTCGGCGGATGCTCTCAGTTTGTGATAAGTTCTAATGGCTGAGATCATCACTGTGGAGATCAAGAAAGCCCTTTATGTAAAGGGATTGTTTGCACATGGATACAAACAGCTCAAGAAGAGGAGTGTCACAACACCGGTCCATGTGGAAAATTTGGCAAGGAAAGGACTCCTAGAAAACTTTTGACGTGTTTTTCCACACCACCATAAAAAATGATCACAAGAAATGTGGCGTTTTTCAGCGGTACAATTAAAGATAGAAAGAAAAAAAAATCTGCCCCAACCACTACTATTGAGGCTGATTTTATTGTATGACATATCCATGGGATGTTTATTGGGCTTTCCTGCTATAACGGAAGGATTTGATGCAATAATTGTGGTTCTGAGCCGCTTCTCCAAAATGGCATACTTCATTCCGATGATGACAGCCATTTCTGCTGGGGGCATAGCACGGCTGTTCCTCAATCATGTCATGAAACTCAACATTGTACCCCACACAATCACAAGTGACAGGGATGGCAAGTTCACATGTATACTGTGGACAAAGAACTCATGACTTGCTAAGATCAAATTTCCAACGGCATTTCATCCTCAGACTGATGGTCACATGGAGAGAAACTACTTCACACTTCATGCGCACAATGTAATACTAACTAGGCAGGCAAGCTATCAAACAGAACGCTCTAATACAACTTACTGGCTTCCATAGCTACAGGAAGACTTCCCTTCAAGGTATCTTATGGAAAAACCCTGGTAATACAGGAAGGATTCTACATTTTGAGCAGCATACTCCTGGGAGATTCAATGGCCCAAGTGGTAATAGAACAAGCGGCCAACACACATCCGATGGAAGCCAAGCTCCACATTGGTGATTGTGAAAACAGCCAACAGGACTTTGTGAAGCTGAAGCATGAATGACCTGGCCCAGTTACCATTGAGGGCCAAAGGAAACATTTTTTCCAGGAAGATTTTCTTTCTTGAAAGCATTTCTGATCTTAGGTTTCCATGTCAGAAGGCTCAAGCTGTACCAAAACCCTAGCGAGAATTTTCCTGGCAGGTAGGTACCTGAACACCACTTGCGTAAGTAGAAGAGGATATGAAAATGTGATAAAGGAAATCTTTGGGAACCAATGATGAGGAAAAATCACCAAGTCTTGCTTCAAGTGGCATGGCTACGACATATCGTACAATAAGTGGGAGACACCAGAGAGACATTGATCACTAAACGATGAGTGTTTTACTCGGCAAAGGCCTATGTTACATGACACATTAAGAAGTTGCTGCTAAAAGAAGGGGGGGGGGGGGGGGGGGGGGGGGGGGGGGNGGGGGGGAGTGTGTCTTCCTTGACATACACACTCTTTAAAAGTTTTCCTTACATTCATGGGCAATAGTGCGTACATCTTCCGGACTCTTGTTAATTTTTTATTTTTTAAGAATTTTCTGATGACTTTGAACAAAATCCAGAATGGTCAACAAAGGTGGCACAAAACGTTTTCACGTCTTAATGCTGTTCGGCCTACTTTCTAGTGGTCCTATACTCTGTTAAGAAATAACTTGATAGTAATCAAAACCCTCAACTTCTTGATTGAGATTCTTGAAGAGACCACTCATAACACACATTTTCACATGCATCTTGCATGAAATTCTCAATTATGACTCCTTGTCTTGGCACCTGTAAAAATGTGCTCACCAGTATGGATATTTTCCATTGAATTACTGCTGATTCCAAATTACTTAAGGGTCCCATTTTGTCCAGAGTGTGTTGTGCTTCACAACTTGTTAACTGCCTACGTTCCACTGTGTATGAGACAAAATGAGTTGAAATCATGTTTGCATGTGTGCACTGCACTGTATTTTCCAAGGATAGCCAAGGAATTTTCAGGAGAAGATACATGTGCATTATTTCTAGGCTCATTGTAGAGCCATCTTCTGCCTACGTAATCAAAATTTAGTGGCTCAATATGGTGTTTAATTGCTTGTTGATTTTTATCTTCATCTTTTGTTTTGTTTTCTTTGGTTGATGGTGTCTCTTTTCATGGCCCATTCTTCCCAGTCTGGTTCTGTTCATTGAGCTTTTTGTTCTTTTGATGTTTTGGGTTTCTGGGTGCTGGTGGTGATTGCTTATGTTCATTTCCTCATGGATCCTGTATTGGTCTTTGTTCAGAGGTGTCTCGTTTGTTCTAGCATTGTCTTCTTATTCCTGTGGTTGAGGTTCTGAGACGTCATTGCTGGATGTCATGATCTGCATACTTCCAACATGTGCAAATGTTGAAATGTCTGTTGGAGCTTTCCTGATGAGTTTTTTGTTGCTACATGGTTTGATATTGTGGCTCCTGCATGTTGTAGGTTATGGAAATCCATAACCATGGTTTTCAAGGTAAAGTGTGTTTTGAATCCTGAACTTCTGACTACGGGTATCTCTCATTGATGGAGATTTGTATGGTCCCACATTGTGAAACCTTCTGACACCTTCTTTCGTGATCTTTGGGTAGACATGAGGATATCTTGCAATATATATTCAGAAGAAGAAAAAAAATGAAAGAAAGGTACCCAATGTGGTGACACTAGACTCAGCCCCTGACATGAGATCCCAGATGCACACCTTTCAACAAATCAAGTAGACAGAATCTTTCAAACTTCGGAATGATGAAATGGCAGAGACTCTATCCATGGCAATCATACATCTTCTGCATGAGTGTGCAAAAAAAATATCCAACAAGAAATATGTCTATTGTACAATTTTGATTCTTTTTATTCCTAGAAACTGTAAAACATCCTGTCCCTAAAGTTATCTTGAAGCTAAATGTCCATAATAACGTTTTAACATAATTATATTTTCCCTCCGTTTGCAGAAATCATCCTCTATTTCTCCCAACCAGGATGCCATTTATGTTCCAACCTCTGAACATGCCACGAGGCAAAAAATAGTTAATTGCTCTGGGCCAACCAGATCTTGCAGCACCACAGTCCAATTCCACGACCCAGAATTGGAATGTATTGTTGGTGTTCAACATGGATTGCAATCTCACTCTAACTTCATCATATGGAAATGGCCTTTGTGTGTGTGTGTGTGTGTGTGTGTGTGTGTGTGTGTGTGTGTGTGTGTGTGTGTGTGTGTGTGTGTGTGTGTGTGCGTGTGTGCGTGTGTGTGTGTATATGTTTGTTTTTGTGGTGTGTGTGTATGTG
>SZWC01022758.1:0-28651 GCA_023375785.1 Penium margaritaceum
AACTCTGGCACAACTCTGGCACAACTCTGGCACAACTATGGCACAACTATGGCACAACTCTGGCACGATTCTGGCACAACTCTGGCACAACTCTGGCACAATTATGGCATAAATCTGGCACAACTATGGCACACCTCTGGCACATTTATGGCACAACTCTGGCACAACTCTGGCACAAATCTGGCACAACTCTAGCACAACTCTGGCACAACTCTGGCACAACTCTGGCACAACTCCGGCAGATTTCTGGCACAACTTGTCAGAAGAATACAGTGAGCGAAGACAGTAGGAGCAGAAGCGAGCAGAAGCAATGGAGCAAGCAGAAGTGACGTAGAGCAGAGCGGCGCATGTGGACGCAAGGAGTTAGTCGCAGGGCCCCGAGAGAACACAAGGCACTGGAGCTCCAAGGTAGACAAAGTGCAGAGGAGAGAACATGAGAGCAAAGCGAGGGAGATGACGGAAGCGAAAGGTTGAGGATGGCGAAGCGAAGAGCTGTGAGGAGACAGTGGTGGGCGAAGGCAATGAAAGTAAGAGGCAAGCAGAGCGAGGACACGGCGGCAAAGCCGCGAAACCAAGAGAGAGCAGGATGTGCAAAACTGTTCCGGTTAAGTTACGAGGGAATGAACTTCCTCGATATATACAGCAGAACAGGGGTAAACGGCTTCTTTCCGCTAGCCGGACGCGGGTGACAGATTTATCACTTTATTAGGGGATCACTTGACGTGTCGGTTCCAACGGTCGGGAGACCGAAGAGCTGTAGAGTCAAGGTGGTTCTGTGGATACTTGAACCTTCTCGAGGCTCGGATTTACCGAGAGGTGGGAGGCGTGAGTCTGGTTCTCGCTGTATTTCCAACACTCCCCCTGAACCAGGCTCGTCATGAATGTCTTATTCGTTTGGATCCTCATCATCCGAGGAGACAACTGGAGGAACTTCTGGTCGTCTTCTTGGAGGAGGAGGTTGTGGGAGTCGGCGAGGTCTAGGAGCAGAGGCTGGGATTTCAGAAGGTATCAATCCGATTGGCCGAGCAGCTTGTATGGTTGCGTCATTTAGTGGTCTCGGCCGCCCTTGAGCACATTGCATTCCTATGTCACGGAGAATTCTCCTGAGGGAGTATCTGTGCGACTGAATGATGCAATGGAACACCTTGTCTGTGATGATGTAGAAAAGGGCTCAGATCTGATGCGTAACGTAGAAATAATCGTCCTAGTATGCTCGATCAGGGCGATGAACGAAGGGAGAGTCTTGCCGTGGGTATTCTCGTTCGTCGCTGATGAGGGAGAGATAGGAGAACCCCCGTACCATGATGGTGGCAGTCGTTGAGCCCAGAGCATCATGCCAGATGCGGAAGTTGGAGGTGTCATCATCATTGAAGTAGAGGAGTGGGAGTCGTTGTGCGAGGACCATGGTAGGCCACCAGGCAGCATGGTTTGGAGGATCTGGTGGTCTGAACATTGTCGTTCTTAGCTGGAATCGTGAGGAGTTATGAGACGCTGAGACGAGGAGGAGCGCTGGAGGAGGAGGACAGAGGTTGCAGTTGAGACGTGAGGGAGTAGGAGACAACGATTGATGACGCTGCTGTCGATATGTTGGAGGGATTGTGGGCGCAGGTCGTTGTGAAGAGGACGCTGCGACCGGGTGGATCCGTGTGATGAGCAGATAAAATTCGAGCGATCAGGAGGAGGCGGAGGCAAATTACAAATGAGTGGGTGCAGGGGCGAAACCAGGTGCGCTGCAGAGAGTATCGACGTGGGCGCAGGTCGTCGTGGAAAGGGCGATGCGACCGGGCGGAACCATGTGCCGAGTGAATGCCGAAGCGATCAGAACGAGGCGGAGGTGGCTGATGAATGAGTGGGCGCAGGGGCGGAACCACGTGCGCTGCGGATTAGAGGAGTAGAATGCGGCAAGGGGAAGGCAGGAGCCAACGCGCCGCGAGAAATCTGCTTCCGGCGTGGGTGCTAGCTGCTGCGAAGCGGGCAGCTAGCTCGTGCAGATCCTTGTGCTGGTCTCAGATGCTGATGCTGAGGAGGCGGAAGCTGGTGCAATAGGAGTGGGCGCAGGGGCGAAACCACGTGCGCTGCGGACGTTTTTGGCGTGGAACAGGCAATGCGGCCGGGCGGATCCTTGTGCCGGATAGAAGCTGAAGCGGAGGAAGGCGAAGGCAACGAATAGCTGAGTGGGCGTAGGGGTGGAACCACGTGCGCTGATGATGAGAGCTGATGATGAAGACTGATGAGAAGGCGATGTGGATGTTGCTGAGGGCGACTCGAGGAAGGCAGATGGAGTTGAGTTGGAGAAGGAAGTTGGAGTGATAATGCAGATAGCAGATGAAGATGAAGATGGCGATGACGCGAAGGGGAAGATTTCATAAAGATGAGGAGGGCGTCGCGGAGGGAGGATGGCGGCGCGGTGGGAAGCACGGGTGAGGCAACCGAGTACTCCACTGGTCAGAAGAGTGACGGCTTGTTCCCCAGTTGGCCCGAGACTGACGGGCAGGAAGACTGGCGGTGTCCGATATCCTGGCAGCGAGAGAAGACCGGTTGCAGCAACCGATCTTGCGTGGTGAGCAGAGACGTTGGTCCGCTGAGGTCAGGAGAGTGACGGCTTGTTCCCCAGTTGGCTCGCAGTGGGAGCAAGAAGACTGGTGGTGTCCGATATCCTGACGGCGGAAGATGCGCAGCTGCTACTGACGAGGCGCGAAGGCGGTGCGAGGATGCGGCGTGAGGAAACGAAAGCGAGGAAGCTGGCGCGGATGAGTCAGATGGAGGAGATGAGACTGCTAAAGGGAGACGAAGAGGGCGGAGGTGCTTGCGAGGCTGAGAAGACGAGAGGCAGCAGGTGATGGGTGGCAGGAAACTTCTCGGAAGTTGACAGTAGACGGCGGCTCGGGAGCTGCTTGCGGCTGTTATGTTTGGCAAGTCACCAATTGTTGGCCACGGGCGCGGACTGGACGCAGGGCTTCCTTAGGATGACAAGGCCGTGCTTCACCGCGAGGAGCACTTCAAGCCGTGCTGCTGATGTCAGCTGCTGATGAAGCGGAGAGGCGCAAAGTGGTGGTAACAGCGGCGGAGGTGGGCAGACTCGAGAGGGGACGCAATGGTGGCGGCAGAGCGATGACTCGGTCACGGGGTACTAGGTGATGTCACCTGATGCTCTGATACCATGTCAGAAGAATGCAGTGAGCAAAGACAGAAGGAGCAGAAGCGAGAAGAAACAATGGAGCAAGCAAAAGTGACGTAGAGCAGAGCGGCGCATGTGGACCCAAGGAGTTAGTCGCAGGGCCCCGAGAGAACACAAGGCACTGGAGCTCCAAGGTAGACAAAGTGCAGAGGAGAGAACTTGAGAGCAAAGCGAGGGAGATGACAGAAGCGAAAGGTTGAGGGTGGTGAAGCGAAGAGCTGTGAGGAGACAGTGGTGGACGAAGGCAATGAAAGTAAGAGGCGAGCAGAGCGAGGACACGGCAGCGAAGCCGCGGAACCAAGAGAGAACAGGATGTGCAGAACTGTTCTGGTTAAGTTGCGAGGGAATGAACGTCCTTGATATATACAGCAGAACAGGGGTAAACGGCTTCTTTCCGCTAGCCGGACGCGGGTGATAGATTTATCACTTTATTAGGGGATCACTTGACATGTCGGTTCCAACGGTCGGGAGACCGAAGATCCGTTGAGTCAAGGTGGTTCCGTGGATACTTGAACCTTTTCGAGGCTCGGATTTACCGAGAGGTGGGAGGCGTGAGTCTGGTTCTCGCTGTATTTCCAACACAACTCTGGCACAATTCTGGCAAAACACTGGCACAACTCTAGCACAATTGTGGCACAACTATGGGACAACTCTTGCACACCTCTGGCAAAACTCTAGCACAACTTTGGCAAACGTCTGGCACAACTCTGACACCATTCTGGCACAACTCTAGCACAACTCTGGCACAACTCTGGAACAACTCTGGCACAACTCTGGCACAACTCTGACACAACTCTGGCACAACTCTGGCACAAGTCTGGCACAACTATGGCACAGATCTGGCACAACTCTGGAACAACTCTGGCACAACTCTGGCACAAATCTGGCACAACTCTGCCGCAACTCTTGCACAATTCTGGCACAACTCTCGCACAACTATGGCACAAGTATGGCACAACTCTGGCACGACTCTGGCAGGACTCTGGTAAAACTCTTGCACAATTCTGGCACAAATCTGGCACAACTATTGCACACCTCTGGCACAACTCTGGCACAACTCTGGCACAACTCTGGCACAAATCTGGCACAACTATAGCATAACTCTGGCACCACTCTGGCACAACTCAGGCACAACTCCGGCACATTTCTGGCACAACTCTGGCACAATTCTGGCACAACTCTAGCACAACTCTGGCACACCTCTAGCACATCTCTGGCACAACTCTGGTACAATTCTGGAACAACTCTGGCACAGCTCTGGCATAACTCTGGCACAACTCCACCACAGCCATGGCACAACTCTGGCACACCTCTAGCACATCTCTGGCACAACTCTGGTACAATTCTGGAACAACTCTGGCACAGCTCTGGCATAACTCTGGCACAACTCCACCACAGCCATGGCACAACTCTGGCACACCTCTAGCACATCTCTGGCACAACTCTGGTACAATTCTGGAACAACTCTGGCACAGCTCTGGCATAACTCTGGCACAACTCCACCACAGCCATGGCACAACTCTGGCACACCTCTAGCACATCTCTGGCACAACTCTGGTACAATTCTGGAACAACTCTGGCACAGCTCTGGCATAACTCTGGCACAACTCCACCACAGCCATGGCACAACTCTGGCACACCTCTAGCACATCTCTGGCACAACTCTGGTACAATTCTGGAACAACTCTGGCACAGCTCTGGCATAACTCTGGCACAACTCCACCACAGCCATGGCACAACTCTGGCACACCTCTAGCACATCTCTGGCACAACTCTGGTACAATTCTGGAACAACTCTGGCACAGCTCTGGCACAACTCTGGCACAATTCTGCTACAACTCTGGCACAACTCTAGTACAACTCTGGCACAACTCTGGCACAACTCTGGCACAACTCTGGAACAACTCTGCCACAACTGTGGCACAACTCTGGCATAACTCTGGCACAACTCTGGCACGACTCTGGCACAACCCTGGCACAACTCTGGCAGAATTCTGGCACAAATCTGGTACAACTCTGGCACACCTCTGGCACAAATGTGGCACAACTCTGGCACAACTTTGGCACAAGTCTGGCACAACTCTGACACAACTCTGGCACAACTATGGCACAACTCTGGCACACATCTGGCACAACTCTGGAACAACTTTGGCACAAATCTGGCACAACTCTGGTGCAACTCTGGCTAAACTCTTGCACAACTCTGGCACAACTCTGGCACAACTCTGGCACGACTCTGGCACAACTCTGGCACAACTCTGGTACAACTCTGGTACAACTCTGGCACAACTCTGGCACAACTCTCGCACAACTCTGGCACAACTCTGGCACAACTCTCGCACAACTCTGGCACAACTCTGGCACAACTCTCGCACAACTCTGGCACAACTCTGGCACAACTCTCGCACAACTCTGGCACAACTCTGGCACAACTCTCGCACAACTCTGGCACAACTCTGGCACAACTCTCGCACAACTCTGGCACAACTCTGGCACAACTCTCGCACAACTCTGGCACAACTCTGGCACAACTCTCGCACAACTCTGGCACAACTCTGGCACAACTCTCGCACAACTCTGGCACAACTCTGGCACAACTCTCGCACAACTCTGGCACAACTCTGGCACAACTCTCGCACAACTCTGGCACAACTCTGGCACAACTCTCGCACAACTCTGGCACAACTCTGGCACAACTCTCGCACAACTCTGGCACAACTCTGGCACAACTCTCGCACAACTCTGGCACAACTCTGGCACAACTCTCGCACAACTCTGGCACAACTCTGGCACAACTCTGGCACAACTCTGGCACAACTCTGGCACAATTCTGGCACAACTCTGGCACAACTTTGGCACAACTCAGGCACAACTCAGGCACAACTATGGCACAACTCTGGCACAACTGTGGCACAACTCTAGCACAACTCTGGCACAACTCTGGCACAACATTTGCACAACTCTGGCACAACACTGGAACAACTATCACACAACTCTGGCACAACTCTGGGACAACTCTGGCACAAGTCTGGCACAATTCTGGCACAACTATGGCACAATTGTGGCACAACTCTAGCACAATTCTGGCACAACTCTGGCAAAACTCTGGCACAACTCTTGTACAACTCTGGTACAACTCTGGCACAACTCTGGCACATCTTTGGCCCCATCTAGCACACCTCTGGCACAACTCTGGCACATCTCTGGCACAACTCTGGCACAACTCTCGCACACCTCTAGCACAACTCTGGCACAACTTTGGCACAACTCTGGCACAACTCTGGCCCAATTCTGGCACATTTCTGGCAAAACATTGGCACAACTCTGGCACAACTCTGGCACAACTCTGGCACAACTCTGGCACAACCCTGGCACAACTCTGGCACAATTCTGCCACAACTCTGTCACAACTCTGGCACAACTCAGGCACAACTCAGGCACAACTATGGCACAACTCTGGCACAACTCTGGCACAACTCTGGCACAACTCTGGCACAACTCTAGCACAACATTGGGACAACTCTGGCACAACACTGGAACAACTCTCGCACAACTCTGGCACATCTCTGGGACAACTCTGCCACAAGTCTGGCACAACTCTTGCACAACAATGGCACAATTCTGACACAACTCTAGCACAATTCTGACACAGCTCTGGCACATCTCTGGCACAACTCTGGCACAGCTCTGGCACAACTCTGGCATAACTTTGGCACAACTCAGGCACAACTCTTGCACAACCGTGGCACAACTCTGGCACAACTCTGGTACAACTCTAGCACAACTCAGGCAAAACTCCGGCATAACTCTGGCACAACTCTTGCACAACTCTGGCACAACTCTCGCACAACTATGGGACAACTCTGGCACAACTCTGGCACAACCTTAGCACAACTCTGGAACAACTCTGGCACAACTCTGGGACAATTCTGGCACAACTCTGGCTCGACTCTGGCACAACTCTGGTACAACTTTGGCACAATTCTGGCACAAATCTGGCACAACTATGGAACTCCTCTGGCACAACTCTGCCACAACTCTGGCACAACTCTGGCACAACTCTGGCACAACTCTGGCACAATTCTGGCACAACTCTGGCACAACTCCGGCACAACTCCAGCACAACTCTGGCGCAAATCTGGCACAACTAGGGCACAATTATGGCACAACGCTGGCACAACTTTGGCACAAATCTGGCACCACTCTAGCACAACTCTGGCAAAACCATGGCACATCTCTTGTACAACTCTGGCACAACTCTGGAACAACTCTGGCACAACTCTGGCACAACTATGGCACAATTATGGCACAGCTCTGGCACAACTCTGGCACAACCCAGTACATCGCTGGCACAACTCTGGAACAACTCTGGCACAACTCCGTCACAACTCTGGCACAACCCTGGCACAACTCTGGAACAACTCTGGCACAACTCTGGCACAACTCTAGCACAACTGGCACAACTCTGGCACATCTCTGGCACAACTTTGGCACAACTATGGCACAACTCTGGCACAACTCTGGCACAATTCTGGCACAACTCTGGCACACCACTGGCACAACTCTGGCACAACTCTGGCACAATTCTGGCACAACTCTAGCACTATTCTGGCACAACTCTGGCACAATTATGGCACAACTTTGGCACAACTATGGCACAACTCTGGCACAACTCTGGCACAGCTCTGGCACAACTCTGGCACAACTCTGGCACAATTCTGGCACAACTCTAGCACTATTCTGGCACAACTCTGGCACAATTATGGCACAACTTTGGCACAACTATGGCACAACTCTGGCACAACTCTGGCACAGCTCTGGCACAACTCTGGCACAACTCTGGCACAATTCTGGCACAACTCTAGCACTATTCTGGCACAACTCTGGCACAATTATGGCACAACTTTGGCACAACTATGGCACAACTCTGGCACAACTCTGGCACAGCTCTGGCACAACTCTGGCACAACTCTGGCACAACTCTAGCACAACTCTGGCACGACTCTGGAACAACTCTGGCACAACTCTGGCACATTTCTGGCACAAATCTGGCACAACTATGGCACACCTTTGGCACAACTCTGGCACAACTCTGGCACAACTCTGGCACAATTCTGGCACAACTCTAGCACAACTCTGGCAAAACTATGGCACACCTGTTGTACAACTCTGGCACAACTCTGGCACAACTCTGGCACAACCGTGGCACAACTCTGGCAAAACTCTGGCTCAACTCTGGCACACCTCGGGCACAACTCTGGCACAACTCTGGCACAACTCTGGCACAACTCTGGCACAACTCTGGCACAACTCAGGCACAACGCTGGCACAATTCTGTCACAACTCTGGCACAATTCTGTGTTAGTCTTTTAAGCGTGAGTGGCTCTGGACTTGAGTGGAGTTGTTGTGCCAAATCGAGAGTGATCGTCCACAATGGTGAGGAAATACTCATACCCTTGGAGAGATGTGGGATGAATGGGTCCCACGAGGTCCATGTGAAGGATGTCAAGAGGTTTTGCTGCTCATGTGGCTCAAGGAGGATGTGGAGAAGCTTTCAGTTTGCCCAGACTGCAGGCAATACAGGGTGGTCCTGCACGACGGGTTAGTGCAGAGGGGGCTGGCAGCTCTTTTACCATGTTCTTGTCCTGGAGGCGCAGAAGAGCATTGAAATTGGGATGGCCCAGGCGGCGATGGTGTAGGAGGAGAGGATGGGAGAGACTTCGACAATCACAAGTAGGGGGTTGAATGTCTGCTTCAATGGTGAAGATGGCAGTCGTTTGGGGAATTTGTAGTCTGTAGACATTGTTACGGACGGTGAAGGTGGCTAGTGGTTTGTTGTCGGCCGTAGTTAGTCGGGCTTGTGATCCGTAGGCGGGGAAGAAGATGTTTAGTCCTTCCTTCTGGAGTTGATGGACTAAAAGGAGGTTGTGGCGAAGATCTGGAGTGTGATACACGTAGATCGGACCACTTGGAGCTGCTGGGGAGGTCAGAGTTGCCGAGTAGCGACACAGTGATGTCATGCCCTTGGTAGCGCCAGTGATAGACACTGGTGTTGCCAATGGTGTTGTGATGTCGGCGTCTTTGAGTGCATGGACGGCACATCCGGAATGAAGGACTTGTTCGATGTAGAGAGAGTTGAAAGTTGCGAGAAGTGTCAGCGGTGGTGGTTCCCCATCTTGAACAGAAACTTGGGCAACATCGAGACAAGAGGGCTCAGTTGCAGAGTCGGGGGCGGCTGCATTGTCGTCTTTGGTCGAAGCGCGCGGAGGAAGGAGCCAAACACATATGGCTGCGACTGCAAAGACTGGAATCATGGTGGCAGGTTTACAGGACTGGGAACCTATTGCTCTGATACCATGTCAGACTTTTGAGCGTGAGTGGCGATGGAAGCGGTCTGTCCTTCAGAGCAGATGGGCAATCGGAGACAAGTGATTGAGTTGGGTCGGCAGTCACAAGTCACAGATCTGAGTGATGCGCGGTAAATAGGCAGAATGGGTGAGAGCGGAAGCGAGTGCGGCGGAGAGACTGATGACTGAAAATGATAGATTGATAGACAATAGCGGAAGCAAAAAACAAACAGATCAAGACTTGCTAATGTAGGATCGTACCCCTTGCTAGTACCCCTGCGAGTTGGAACCGCTGTCTCGTGGTGGATTGGCGACGTGCGGCGACTTCTTCGCCAAGGTGCGGTTTGTTGAAATTTACATACCAGAATCTTTAGGAATCTTGAGATGCAGTACTCTGAGAAAAGAACTCTTTCAACTTCTCTACTGGATGGTTGGTGATGCTCTCTCATACACGTGTTACCACTCGCACACACACAGGGACTCTTGCCTGAATAATGTCACTGACTGTGCGATTCAAGAGCATAAGCTGAAGGCACAGTTACACGACTCGTCTCACAAGCTTTCCAATGGTACCAAGCGTGTTAAAAATGGCTACACACAGGCGAAGTAATAACAAATACAAACCTACGGCTACTTATATGTCTGTACTAACTAAGAGAAGAAAGGTACAAGTGTTGAGTAGTCCGGTATCCTTGTGTCTTCGGGTTCTCAGTCACAGGATCTGCCAGACACCGCTCGATGATCTCCGATCATCGGCAGACCTAGGTTGGCGGATGCCCAGCGCCCTCGGTGCGATCCACGGACGAGATCGTCCGGATCTGCGGTAGCTTCTCATAGCCGCCGATCTCTCGGCCGGTTGTTTCGAGATGACGGAAGGACCGCACCTCAGCGATGGCCGCGATCCTTCCAACTGCCTTTGCATGATTCATGAGCGCAGGATCCATCTTTAGAAAGAATAGTATCTTCCGCGTGCTCCTGTTCCTCGCCACGTCAGCAGACTCAGAGTCAAGAGGAGCTCATGCTCCCACTCTCGCTTCGTCTGCCGAACCACATACCCTGTTTGTCCAAAACCTGTCCAAATATATCTTGTCCGGTAGAGTTATTCCGTCAGCTCACCGGAGCTCCCATAGGATGAGTAGAGAGAGTAGGGCTGCGGATGGATGGATCAGTGGGACGCCTAAAGAGGTCTGCCCACAGCCATACCATGCCCCGCCATGTAGGATAGACATGAGGGTCGAGAGAGAGATGGGGATCTCTCTCTCGGCCCTCTTGTTTTTCCTTTTTGTTGATGTTGTGCCGAGCCCAGTAGATCAGTAAATGAAGATGATCGGACGGTTGCCCTTTTTCCAACATTCCCCCCCTTGTCGATCCAGCGCTGATGAAGTTGGAGTCGACAAGTGGAAAAAGAAGGGAAGCCCCCCATGAGAAGAGGACCGGGAGGATGGGGGTGACGGAGAAAAGGAGACAGGGCAAGGCACGGGAATGCGCGGCAAAAGAAATCCCCCCCGGGCGAACCGAGCCTCGCGGAGAGAGAAAAAGAGAGGTCCGGAGCAGCAAGACGCAGGGTGTACAGTGAGCCGGAGAGAACGTTTTAGCCCGGGAAGCGCCCCGTCGGCTGAAATGAGACCGGTCCCAACTGCACAACCTGCCCGGACTTGAGGGAGTGGGCCCCCTCCCACGCAGCCGGCCCGCAGGGTGAGCCAAACATCGGCGGCCCACCCATGGGGGTCTGGAAGAGAAGACGAAATGGACAGAATATAGCCGGAGAGAAATTGCAGTTTGGAGCGACGTGGGGCCAGCGGTGAGCAGGCCAGCTGGAGAGGGCGTTGGCGTGTTGCGAGGATCGAAGCGCGAGAGGAAAGGAAGGCGCAGGGAGAGGGAGAACAGCGGCAGGCAGAAGCAAAAGGAGGTGGGGAGAACAGCCGCGCGCAACCCGCGTCCGTGCCAACGCCTCATGTGGGGGGCACGGAAACGGGAAGCGACGACGGTCCCACCGAGAGCACCCTCCGTCCGTTCCAAGAGCCTCATATGGGGGGAACGGAAGGAGAGCACCGGGAATAAGCGGCAGCGGGAGGAAACATGAAGAGAGAGGACAGCGCCGAGGAGAGTCAGGACGAGGAGAGAAGACCCATGAAGGTACAGAGATGAGCATGACGATCAGCAGAGAGAGCTTTGGTGAAGATGTCAGCAGTTTGATCGGCAGTAGGAAGGTAGTGCATGACAACTTCGCCTTCCAAAACAGCATCGCAAACGTAGTGGTACTGCCGACGAACATGCTTGGTGCGGTCATGAAGAACGGGATCCTCAGAGAGAGCAATAGCCCCTTCGTTGTCACAGTGGATGGGCGTAGCCTCAAGTTGATCAAAGCCGAGCTCGCTCAGAAGCATACGAAGCCAGACCGCTTCTCTTGTGCATTCACTCTCGGTGATATATTCAGCTTCCGTTGAGGAGAGAGCGACCACATGTTGCTTTTTGCTGCGCCAGCTGACGGGTCCACCGTTGAGAAGGAAGACGTACCCAGAGGTGGAGCGGCTGGTGGTATGATCATCAGAGAGTTCAGCATCACAGAATCCCTGGAGAACATTGTTTCCAGAGGAGTAGCGAATAGCAAGGGAAGCGGATCCACAGAGGTAGCGAATGCTGCGCTTGGCGGCCACGACGTGAGCAGCAGTAGGATGCTGACATCCTTGCCTGAGGAGGCCAACAGCAAAGGAGAGGTCAGGTCTGGTAGGCACGGAAGAGTACATCAGGGAGCCCACCATGCGCGGGAAGGCTTGGACATCTTCTGAGGAAGCCAAGGGTGTGGCTGTGGTGACTGGTTTGGTGAGACAATGATCCTTGGAGAGTGGAGTAGGTTGAGAAGTGGATGTGCCAAGTCCGAATTTGTCAGCCACACGTTGAGCATAAGTGG
This sequence comes from Penium margaritaceum, assembly GCA_023375785.1. Classification (NCBI taxonomy): domain Eukaryota; kingdom Viridiplantae; phylum Streptophyta; class Zygnematophyceae; order Desmidiales; family Peniaceae; genus Penium; species Penium margaritaceum. Next base: position 12,437 of record SZWC01022758.1, read on the forward strand.
CCTGGGTGAGTGTTACATGACCGTGCAGGAAGTCATGGGTGATCTGAATCCTGAGGAAGTACTTGAGAGGCCCCATATCAGTCATCTCAAAACGGCGAGGAAGCTGCTGTTTGAGAGTATCCAGGACAGAGAGGGACGGTCCAAACAGAATCAGGTCGTCCACGTAAAGAATGACACCGAGAAGGTTGGACCCACCGCGAAAGTACACAAAGTGGTCAGAGTGCAGGCGTTGGAGACCTTGGACCAGAAAGAACTCATGGATCTTGAGGTTCAACTGTCGCGGAGCTTGCTTGAGACCATACAAGGACTTGTTGAGTTTACAGACATGGTCATGGTGATCTGGGGACACGAAACCTTCTGACTGGGTCATGTAGATGACTTCTTTGAGATCACCATTGAGGAAAGCACTCTTGACGTCCATCTGATGGAGATGCCACTTGTTGTTGGCGGCCAGATAGAGAATCACCCCGATGGATGAGTACTTGGCCACTGGTGCAAAAGTGTCTTGGTAGTTTACTCCAAGAACTTGGCTGAAACCCCGCACGACAAGACGTGCCTTGTGATGATCAGGTGTACCTGCACTGGTCAGCTTGGTTTTGAACACCCTCTTACATGTGACAATGGGCATGTTGGGTGGTCGAGGGACCAGATCCCATGTGTGCTGTTTCTGAAGCTGAGAAAGCTCCTCTTGAGCTGCTTGGCGCCATAGGTCTGCATCAGGGTGACGCATAGCATCTTTGAAGCTGGTGGGATCCACCACTTATGTGAGTAGTGCTGTGTGGTCAAGGTCGTCGTTTACAGAGAGCTCGGTTGTAGACAGAAAACCGAGTTGAAGGAATGTCGGAGGTCTGGTAAGTCTGGCCGACCGCCGTAGTCCTGATTGTGACGGAGTGTTGGAGGTGTCCTTCTGTGAGGCTGCTGGAGCATGATGATGTTCCTCTGGAACCACAGGAGGGAGGACACCAGCTTGATCATCGGGTGTGGGATTGACAGAGAATTTTTGCAGAGGTGGTGGCGTTGTTTCAATGTAGACAGTGGGTGTGACTGCTGGTGGTGTTGCATCACGTGCACGGTTGAAGACGTTTTTGTCGAAGATGGGCTGTCTGCTGCGAATCACACGTTTGGAGTCTGGATCCCAGAGTCGGTAGATGTCACGTGTCTCATACCCAAGGAGGATACAGACTTTAGATCGTGGGTCTAGTTTGGAGCGCTCTTCTGGACGGATCCAGGCATGCGCTGTGCATCCAAAAATACAAATGTGCCTCAGATAAGGCTTGTTCCCGGTCCATGCTTTGTAGGGTGTGGATGTACCTGCAGGCAGCTTAGTTTTGTGGAGACGATTTGTGATGTATGCTGCGGTGTGAAGAGCTTCAGCCCAGAATGCAGATGAGAGGCCGGCTGTATGAAGCATAGTCCGGACTCTTTCAAGGAGGGTCTGATTCATCCTCTCTGCTTTGCCATTCTGTTGTGGAGTGTATGGCATTGTGGTTTGATGTTGAATGCCTCTTTCATCGTAGAAGGCCTGGAGGTTGCGGTTGACAAACTCTGTTCCGTTGTCAGTTCGGATCTTCAAAACGGTCTGGCTGGTTTCGTTTTCAACCTGTCGAACCCAGGTTTTGATTTCTTCGACAGCATCAGATTTGAAGCGGAGAATCCGAGTCCAGACCATGTGTGAGTAGTCATCCAGAATGATGAGGAAATAGTGCTTGTTGGAGAGGGAGCCTTCCTTGATATAGCACAGATCCATGTGTACGAGTTCCAGGCACTCATGGGTTCCGTGTGACGCGAGTGTTTGAAAATACGCTTGATGTTGTTTACCTGTGATGCAGCCGCCGCACATGGGTGCTTCTTTGTCTTGTAGCAGGCTGTCCGGAAGATCATGAGCAACTGAATGTGCAGCCATTTTGGTTAGAGTTGAATAGCTGACGTGTGCCAGCCGCTTGTGCCAAAGTTCTGCTGGATTTGCCAGAGATGTCTTTGTTGGTGTAGGGACTGAAGCCACAAAAGCCATCTCTTGCGTTGCTGAGTGTCTTGATGGTTCACTGGTGTCAAGGATGGTCAAATTTCCCATCCGAGTAGCCACGGCTGCCAGTTGAGATGCTTGGTTGTACACCTTGCAGTTCTTGTCAGTGTCAAACACAACTTTGAAGCCTTTGTCATTGAGCTTGGTGACTGAAAGAAGATTTGCAGCAAGATCTGGACCATAAAGCACGTCCTCAAAGGTCCTTGTTGCCGGTTTTCCATTGCACTTAATACCAACTTTGACTGTCCCTTGCCCGTAGGCCGGGATAGTTCTTCCGTCACCAAGGCGGAATTCTCATGGCGTCAGAAAACGCTTGAAGTTGGTAAACCAGTCCTTTTTGCAAGTCATATGTTTCGTACACCCAGAGTCCATGATCCACGCCAAGATGCCAGCAGCCAAGAGAAGGGCACTGTTGATGGAGCACATGGCCAACTCTTCAGTTACAAACTCTTCTTCAGTCAGGGTATGATGTGCTGAATCTGCTGGTCATGAGTCATAGATTGAGAGCTCTGGCGGTGTAGCTGACATGTCCCTGTCAGGCAGGGTTGGTCATTCAGATAGAAGGTTCAACTGAAAGTTGTCCTCTTCGTCTGATAGTTCCTGTGCTTTTGTAGACCCTGTAAGAAAGGCGGCCACGGTGGACATGTAAGTAGTCAGCATTGCTTGATGTGGTCGTCGAGGACCATAGTGACGAGCAACATTTGGACGCCATTTGGGGCAATCCACGGCAATGTGCTCCTTTTGCTTGCACGTCCAACACACTCGATCAGTTGGTGGAACATATCCCCGTGGTGAATGAGGAGTCGATGAATCTCTGTTGTTAAAATACGTAAGAGAGCCTTGACTGCCGTTACCATAGCCTCCAAACTTCTTTGTCCTTTGTCCTTGATATTTGGTCACAAGGCCAGCTTCACCTCCATTGTCCTTGATATGTTGCTCATCAACCATCATAAGTTCTTCGACAGCCTTCTCCAGAGTCAGAGAGTATGGTTGGTTTCCAGGTGGTGCTGCTGCTGCAGCTGCTCCTGCGGCGGCACCAGGTGCCTCACCGGCGGCTCTTCCTTGTGCATCAATGGCTTGCTATAGTGTTGTTCAGAGTTGAGCAATTTGAGCATCAAAGGTCTTCCCTTGTTTTTGAAAAGTCAGAAGGCGGTTGATGGTGTCTTTGAATCTGGCACGTAGTCCACGAAAAAGGGTTGGTACTAGGACTCTTTCGGAGATCGCTTCTTCCATTGATGCGATACGGCTTGCTAGATGCTTGAGATGGGACACATGATCTTCCAGGCGTGTTCCTTGTTCCATCCGTTGTGTGTGAAACTCTGTCAAGAGGCTTCCCAGTTCAACATCGCTCGTTCTTTCATAGGGACTCTTCAGGGCCTTCCAAGATTTCCTTGGACAGTTGGTTGGATTGTTGTCTCCGATGATAAACTTGAGTTGTTCTGTTAAGTTCAGCGCCAGAATTGAAAAGGCCTGGTCACAGCGCCGCTTCCAACTGATTTGTTCTTCAGGTGACGATTGTGCAGGTAATATGTCAGTGGGAGGATCGCAGACGACTCCCCATAGGCCCTTGTTCAGAAAGACCATCTCGATGTTGAAGGCGAATGTATGGTAATCATCGCCGTCAAACGGTACGACTTTGAAGTGATCTCCATGATTGATCGTTGCTGCCCTGGTTGCGTAGATCTGAAGACGCCACTTGCTCTGATACCAAATGTTGAAATTTACATACCAGAATCTTTATGAATCTTCAGACGCAATACTGTGATAAATCAACTCTTTCAACTTCTCTACTGGACGGTTGGTGAAGCTCTCTCATAAACGTGTTACCACTCACACACACATAGGCACTCTTGCCTGAATAATGTCACTGGCTGTGCAATTCAAGAGCATGAGCTGAAGGCACAGTTACACGACTCGTCTCACAAGCTTTCCAACGGTACCAAGCTTGTTCAAAATGGTTACACACAGGCGAAGTAATAGCAAATACAAACCTACGGCTACTTATATGTCTGTACTGACTAAGAGCAGAAAGGTACAAGTGTTGAGTAGTCCGGTATCCTTGTGTCTTTGGGTTCTCAGTCACAGGATCTGCTGGACACCGCTCGATGATCTCCGATCATCGGCAGACCGAGGTTGGCGGATGCCAAGCACCCTCGGTGCGATCCACGGACGAGATCGTCCGGATCTGTGGTAGCTTCGCATAGCCGCCGATCTCTCGGCTGGTTGTTTCGAGATGACGGAAGGACCACACCTCTTGACTCAGCGACGGTCGTGATCCTTCCAACTGCCTTCGTACGATTAATGAGCGCAGGATCCATCTTTAGAAAGAACAGTATCTTCCGCGTGTTCCTATTCCTCGCCACGTCAGCAGAATCAGAGTCGAGAGGAGCTCATGCTCGCACTCTCGCCTTGTCTGCTGAACCACATACACTGTTTGTCCAAAACCTGTCCAAATATATCTTGTCCGGTAGAGTTATTCCGTCAGTTCTCCGGAGCTCCCATAGGATAAGTAGAGAGAGTAGGGCTGCGGATGGATGGATCAGTGGGACGCCTAAAGAGGTCTGTCCACAGCCATACCATGCCCCGCCATGTTGGGTAGACAGGAGGGTCGAGAGAGAGATGGGGATCTCTCTCTCGGCCCTCTTGTTTTTCCTTTCTGTTGATGTTGTGCCGAGCCCAGTAGATTAGTAAATGAAGATGATCGGACGGTTGCCCTTTTTCCAACACGGTTCATCGTGGTTCTCCGAGACTTCAGGTCGTGGTCGGCACACGAATCTTGCTTGGACATGTCCGTTGAGATTCGTGCGGTTCTTTTATTTCTGTGTGCTCGGAGATGTGCCGATTTTCTCCTGGTTTCGCTTATTTAGTTCCGACACCCCCCGTGAAGGGAAACCAGCGCAGAAGCTTCAAGTGTCTCTGATTCTGAGACCTAGAAGATATGCCAGGGTTGCATGTTGTGCTTGGTCTTGGGCTTTGGTGAAGATGTCAGCCCGGTTAGCCTTTGAGCCCACATGCTGGACCACAAGTTCTTTTGCCTGCACCTTCTCACAAATGAAGAAGTAGCGCAGCTCAATGTGCTTGGTGCGTCCATGGAAGACTGGGTTTTTGGTGAGAGCTATAGTGCTTTGATTGTTGCACCACAGAACTGGGAGTGCAACAGATACTTCAACCAGAGGGCTTCTTGGGTAGCCATGGTACCTGCATGGAGTTCTGCCTTACAGGATGAGAGTGAGACGGAGGAGGATCTGGTGGACTGCCAGCTGATCAGTCCTGAGCCAAGGTGGAACCCATAGCCTTGGGAAGACCTCCGAGTTTCTAGGTCTTCTGCCCAGGAGGAGTTTCTGTATCCTTCCAGTACAATCGGTTGTGTTCCTCCAAGTTCGAGGTGGCAGGACACAGTTTCTCCCAGGTACCGCAGCACTCATTTTGCTGCCTTCTAGTGCAGAGCACTGTGACTTCCATCTTCCACATACCGTGACAGCACACTGAGTGGGAAGGCGAGGTCGGGACGTGTGCATACCATTGCATACATCAGAGATCCTACCAGCTCCGGATAGGGTTCTAGGGAAGGAGATGAGACTCTGTAGGCTGGCAATGTGGGTTTTTGGTCCACTCTCATAAGTGTTGGTGCCCCATTGCTGTTCTCAAGTCCGAAGTGCTTCAGCAGTGACGTAATGTAGGTTTCTTGGGAGAGAGTGACGAGTCGCTTCTCCCAATCTCGCTTGATATCAATCCCTGGATAGTGAGTCAGGTCCCCCAGGTCCTCTCAGAAGATTGCTGGCGCTGTCGTTAAGTGGACGCGGTCACAAGGACGAGCGTTTTAATGTAGAACAGAAGCACAAGCAGAAGCACATCAGTAACGGTGACAAAAGGCAAAATGGAAGCAGAAGCGGATGGAAAGGACGGGAAATGAAGTGTGGGTGCAACACTGAAGGTGCAAGCAGTGAGGAATTGCTGAGAAGAGTGGATGTAGCACTTTGGAGAGAAGGACAAAAGCTCCCTCAAAGGTGTGGGTGTTGCTGATGTATTGGTAACGTTAGCAGGAAAGGACTGGGCGTAGTGTGGGAGCACAGGTGCTGAGAGGCGAATGAAGGCAAAGGAACTGGAGGCGGACCAGAGGGCGAGCCTGAAGAGAAATCCAATGGATTGATTATAGACTAGACTACAAGCAATACAAATAGGAAAGTTATAGCCTAGCACGCTTCGTCGAGCGGGCATGGAAGGGAGGTGGCGGCTCGGGCGAGTGAGAAGGGGAGAGTGCCTCGAGTCCACAATTCGGCTTTGCTAGCCTTACACAAAGGGGAGTGACGTGCGCAGGCACGATCTTTGCAGGTACGTTTCGCCTAGACCATTGCACGAATCCGTTGGCTTGGTCTTTGGCGAGGCTCGCACATTTGGTGATCGTGAGACAGTTCAGACTTAAGTCGTATGCCTCCAGAGATGAACTTGCGTTGTCACTCTTTATTTTCTTAGTGGCTGCACCCCTTGAAGCGATCTCTGAGATAATGTCTGACACCCCTCTTAGATCGGGAGAGGGGTGCAAGCCTTGAAAGGTAGGTCTCGGAGTCCTGCTTCTGTAGGGGCAAAGCACAGAGGAAGCTTGGGAGGTTTTGGAGGCGGGAGACATTCCAACACCAGGTTGTAGAGGGAGGAGAGAAAACCTGGGCGGTGCAGGAGTGTCTGAGCAGAGGCAGTGATTGCAGTGGTGGATGAGGTGTCAGTAGAGGGTAATGCACAGGTTGTCAGTAGTGTGGAGATAGGTTCAGTGGACAGTCTGTAGTTCAGTTCAGGTTTGCAGTAGGAAGCAGAGCAGTTTCGGTCGCACACCCATATCGTCCTTGGACTCAGGCCATACTTGGGTTTGCGCAGGTTGTGAGCAGTGACAACGCTGCGAAGGCAAGCAGTCCAGATCATGTGATGGTTTGCATAAAGCGATCTATTTCTTTCAATAGGCATTGGACAAGATGTTTGCCGTGGACAGGAGCTGTGGAAAGCAGTGTTCCGTTGTTCATGCAGTAGTCTGTGAGGAAGGTGTGGAGAGGTGCGTGGGCAGTGTTGCAGAGGACGAGGCGGGGCGGTCTGTCAAAGTGCTTGGTCTGTTGTCGTATCCATTCCCTGAGTGTAGGAACAGCTCCAGTCAGGGTGCGAAGAGAGAGTACAGTGCAGTGCTGTGAGAATTGGTCATGAATGAAAAGGGAGTGGCTTGGACGGGCAGTAGAGTATGAGGATGGAGGTTATATGAGTGCGATGTGCAGGGAGTCAAAGCTGCAGAGATAGGTGTACATCGAGGAGAGATGAGGAGAGGAGGACACGGTGTACATCTCAAGCCCATACTCCTCAGATCCAATCTCAGACACAGGTTCCACCACTCCTAACATAACAACATTGTTAGGAGCAGGGTTCATAGCAGCAGGGACAGCAGGGGAAGGTGGGGCTTCCACGTTGTTGGCTGGAGTTGAACGCCAGCTTGAACTTCCCATCCGGTTATAGTAGTGCTGGCGGCGCTCTTCCGCCCAGTTGGGTTGCTTGCCTTAGGACTTGCCGGGGTTCTCGTCCAGCCACTCGTCGGTAGCACGATAATCACAGACATGCGGCAGGTGGTTGCGGAGACCGCACTTGGTTCCTTTGAGAGGCCCGTGGCGGATGGTGTAGGAGCATGCATGGAAGCGGTTGATCATGTGGTTGTCAGCAGTGGCGGCCATTGTCTCGAAGGCGTTGGTGGCGATGGAGGTCTTGCGGGCTTGCTTCGCAATGTAGTCTTGTTCTGCTGCCATGAGTTTGGGACTGATGACGGCAATGGTCAGTTGATCAAAAGGCAGATTCAGCAGGATTTGACGAATGATGTCATACTGACCAGGGAGGCCGGAGATGATGTCGGTGCACACGACAGCGGATGGAAGGTCAATTTCTATTTCCTTGAGGTCGCGGGTGATGGTGGTGACGGCGGCGATGATATTGGTGTGAGCGGCAAAAGGCACGGAGAAGAGCGACATGTTCTTGATGCCGCAGGCGGTAGAGGTATTGTTGCTGAAGCGATCTTCAAGTGCTTTCCAGACTTCGTGGGTCTTGGAGCCAAGGTGCGGATGTCTTTGTGTAGCTCAGGAGAGGAGGTGTTCATGATGGTCATGAGGGCCGTCCTGTTGGCGACTTTCCAGGAGGCATGGCTGATAGCGGATGCAGTAGCGGCAGGAATAGAGGATGACGATGCATTCTGAGCGGGATTGGACATGGAGCCACCGGAGGGGTCTCCCCCGGAGGCCGCTGCAGTGGTGGCGGTTGAGGAAGAGGCGGCAGCATCAGGTGGCTCTATCCCGGTGGTAGTGTTGGTGAGCAGATGGCTGACAGTGACTCCTTCAACCTTCTGCGTCCCGAAGAAGAGAGATACCAAGTAGCTCCACAGCTTGTAGTTGCTGGTCCCATCCGGCTTGATTGTGGGCTTGGGGAGGCCAGACAGGGTGAGGACAGAGGCCATGATGAAATTGTTGAGGAGGCAGCAACGGACTGATGGTGATGAGGCGGGGCGACTCGAGAGAGCGGCGCGAGATGGCGGCATGAGACAAAGTGAAGGCGGCTGACGCTGATAAGCAGAGGCGTTGACGAGTGGGCGCAGAGGTGAGACCTCGTGTGTGAACAGAGGAAATAGTGGAGGAGCAAAAGCTGCTGCTGATGAGGAAGGATGGGCGCAGGGACAAAACCTCATGCGGGCACGGCTGAGATATCGGAGGAGTGAAAGCTGCTGCTGATGAGGAAGAGTGGACGCCGGGACAAAACCACGTGCGTACAATCAGCAAGAGGAAGTGGAATGGTGCTGCCACAACACCTTTGTCAGAAGACGCGCTGCCACCGCAGTTCTTCTGGCGACCACAATTCTTCAAGGTGGAGAGAGATTTGATTGAAGAGGAAGTGGGTGCGGCCGGGTAGTGAGAACAAAAGAGCCAGGTGTATTACTTGGGATCTGATACCATGTCAGAAGAATGGTGGTGCTGTCGTTGAGTGGACGCGGTCACAAGGACCAGCGTTTTAATGTAGAAAAGACGCACGAGCAGAAGCAGAGCAGTAACGGCAACAACAGGCAAAATGGAAGCAGAAGCGTATGGAAAGGATGGGAAATGAAGTGTGGGCACAGCAACGAAGGTGCGAGCACTGAGGATCTGCTGAGAAGAGTGGACGCTGTACTTTGGAGAGAAGGAAGGAAGCTTCCTCAAAGCTACGGGCATTGTTGATGTATTGGTGACATTAGCAGGAAATGACTAGGTGCAGTGCGGAAGCACGGGCGCAGAGAGGCAAATGAAGGCAAAGGAACTGGAGGCGGCCCAGAGGGCGAGCCTAAAGACTACAAGCAACACAAATAGGAAAGTTCTAGCCTAGCACGCTTCGTCGAGCGGGCATGGAAGGGAGGTGGCGGCTCGGGCAAGTGAGAAGGGGAGAGCGCCTCAAGTCCACGATCCGGCTTTGTTAGCCGTACGCAAAGGGGAGTGACGTGCGCAGGCACGATCTTCGCAGTTGCGTTTCGCCTGGACTGTTGCACGAATCCGTTGGCTTGGTCTTTGGCAAGGCTCGCACGTTTGTCGGTCGTGAGACTGTTCGGACTTTGGTCGTATGCCTCCGGAGATGAACCTGCATTGTCACTCTTTATTTTCTCAGTAGCTACACCCCTTGAAGCAATCTCCGAGATAATGTCCGGCAGGTCCTTCATGGTGAAGCGACTCAAGAGTGCTTGCTTCAACTCCTGGAGGGCAGTGGGATTGTTGGACGCGAGAGCCAGGTCATCCACGTAAGCCAAGATGTAGGTCTGTTCTGCTGGCCTTGAACAAAGGAATAGACTGGGGTCTGCAGTAAAGATTGTGAACCCTAGGTCGAGGAGGGCTGCTTGAAGTTTGGCATGCCTTTCTCGAGGAGATTGTTTGAGTCCATAGACTGGACGGTGCTGCTTCCAGACCGTGTTGGGCTGATCTGGGATGTAGCCTTCAGGTCACGCTAGGTAGATAGTTTTGTGCAGATCTCCTTGAAGAAAGGCGGTGGACACATCCATGGCATGGAGTTCCATGTCTTCTGTGGCTGCAATATGCAGCAGGGCTGTCAGGGTGGTCAGTTTGGCTGTGGGAGAGAAGGTGTCAAAGTAGTCCATGGTATGGACTCCATACCGTGCCGCTGCGAGAACCCTTTTGCCACACAGCGAGCTTTGAATTTAAGTGCTTTCCCCAGGTGAGTCTTGACTCGGAAAACCCACTTTCCCGTGACTACATTGGTGTGTGGTAGACGAGGAACGTCAATATAGGTGGAGGTGGCCTTAAATGAGGCCAGTTCTCAGGCAATGGCAGCACGCCATTGCTGTGCTTGTGGTCCGGTCACAGCTTCAGTGTGTCAGAAGAATGCAATGAGTGACGACAGCAGGAGCAGAAGCACGTAGAAGCAATGGTTGCTCGAAGGCATGTCAAAGAGGTGATGCAAGCAGAGAGGCGCGAGCAGTTCTGAGAAGTTAGCCACAAAGCTTCAAGAGAGGCGAGAAGTCTGAGTTTCAAGGTAGGCAGGGATCCGAGAGAGAGTTGTGATGACGAGGCAGGTGACAGAGAGCAAGTGCTGAGCAAAGGATGACGAAGCAAAGGGCAGTGAGCGGAGAGTGACTGGCGAAGGTAAGAGGATCCAGAGGCGAGCAGAGCAAGAACACGGCGGTGAAGCCGCGGAACCAAAAGGAACATGATGGGCAGAACTGTTCTGGTTAAATCAAGGGAATGAACATCCTCGGTATAAACGGGGTAGAACAGGAAAAAAGAGCGAAGCAACGGCTTTTTTCCGCTAGCCGGACGCGGGAGACAGGTGTCACTTTATTAGGGGATAACTCGGCCTTGTCGGTTCAACGATCCTGAGAGCCAAACGTTGGTAGCCGAGGTGGTTCAGGCTTGAACCTGAACCTTTATTAAGAAAGACGTTTCCTCTTGGTTGAGTGTCCAGGGTGAGTTTCTTCGATGCCAATTTCTGATACCCCCCTTGAAACTCACACGAGATACTCAGGCAGTTGGTCAGTCAGGAGGATCCAAGAGTCTTCTAGTCCTCTTCTGTTGAAGGTGTGGCCACGAATGGTGGGAAGGAGGACTGGGAAGGTATTCAGGATGGGTAATTCATAGTGGCGCCGGGAGATTCCGGACCCTGACACATTACGGACGGTTGAGCCACCAAGGCACCCCTCTTGTTTCACTGACTTCTCTCTGTTCCATGACCATGGCATAGATGTCAGATACCCGAACGTCATAGTGTCTGAGAGAGGATCGGAAGGGCTCCTCTGTTGTGAGCCAGAGGATGTGAAGTGCCTGTTACTCTTTTTTCATTAGTAGCCGTGCCAGTATCGGGTGACTCCCTGATTGTCGTTGAAGTTATAGTGCTCAGGGTGGAAGTAGCCTCTGCGTTGGGAGAAGATGGTCCAGAGATTGATGTTGCGGATCTCCTCATTCGCAGTCCTTCTTAGAGTGGAATGCCAGATGTGATATTTGTGGATTCTGATAGAGTCGAAATGAAGGATCGGAATGCGTCTGACAATGGCAAAGGTTTCTGAACAGATTTGTCGTTGCTCCCACCAAGAGATTGATCATCGACCCACCATGTGAACTTGTTTGATGAGTCAGGAGCGGGTTGCCTGCATGTGCTCGCTCGTTGTGGCTGTAGGTTGTTATTGTGTCGCAGGCTTTGCAGCTGGGCAGGACCCTGCCCCAGTCAAAATGAGGCAAGGAACGTTGACATAGCGATAAAGATGGGGCGCAGGAGCGAAACCTCGTGCGCTGAGACAGTTTCAACGTGGACGTAGGTCGTCGCCAAACAGGCGATGCGACCGGGCGACTCCTTGTGCCGAGCAGACGATGAAAGCGGATGATGACGGAGGACTGATCGATGGCGGAGTGGGCGCAGGGGCGAGACCACGTGCTCTGTGGAGTAGAGGGATAGAATGCGGCAAGGGGAAGGCAGGAGCCAACACGCTGTGAGAAATTTGCTGCCGGCATGGGTGCAGGCTGCTGCGAAGCGGGCAGCTAGCTCGTACAAGTCCTTGTGCTGGCCACAGATGCTGATGATGAGGAAGCGGAAGCTAATGAAATAGGAGTTGGCGTAGGGGAGAACCACGTGCGCTGCGAAAATTTTGGCGTGGGGGCAGGTCGTCGCGAAACGGGCGATGCGACCGGGCGGATCCTTGTGCCGAGTGGAGGATGATGCTGAAGCGAAGGAGCGGATGAAGGCGGACGTGACTGATGGCTGAGTGGGCGCAGGGGCAGAACCGCGTGCGCTGCAGATGCAGATGAAGAAGGCGACGTGGATGATGGCAGGACGATGCTGATGATGAAGCTGTTTGGAGGAGGCAGAGGGAGATGAGGCTGAGCTGAGGAAGGAGGCTGGAGCGGAGGTGATTAGGAGAGCTGAAGGCAGCAGATGACGATGAAGATGATGCGAAGATGAAGGAGGGGAAGACTGATGAAGATGTGGCGGAGGCGGAGGATGGAGGTCGCGGCAGGCAGAGGATGGCAAGGTAGGAGGCCGTGCGGTGGGGAGCACGAGCAAGGCAACAAATTGCTCTGCTTTCAAGAGAGTGACAGCTTATTCCCGAGTTGGCCCGAGACCGACGGGCAGGAAGACTGGCGGTGTCTGATATCCTGGCAGCTAGAGGAAGCCGGTTGCAGCAGAGGGAGTCGTACGGAAAGCAGAGACATTGGTCCGCTGATGTCAGGAGCGTGCCGGCTTGTTCCCTAGTTGGCTCGCAATGGGAGCAGGAAGATTGGCAGAGGCAGTGTCAGTGACATATGCATACTTTGGTTAGTCACTGTGTACGGTAGCCACAATGTACCACTGCATATTGACGATGTCTTGACGGTGGGAGTTACGCTGCTGCTGCTGACGACGCGAGAAGGCGGTGCGGGGACACGGTTTGTAGTCTAGGTCGGAAGTCAGAGGTGGTAGTGAGGTTGGACGTGGTTGTACTGGAGTCTGTGCAGGGGAGCGTCCTGCTAGAGTTGATGCCGATGGAGGAGTTGCTGGGGATGCTGGAGCGATTGGTATAGGAGCGATGGTTGGAGATGGGAGTGCTGTAGGTAGTTCTGGGAACAGTGTCCAGGTAAGGGGAGTGGTTAAAATGGATGATTGTTGCCGGAAGAAGGGTGTGATCTCATCGAAATGAAAATCTGTGCTGCAGGTTTCTCTCTTGAGTTCAGGCTCGTAGAACAGATAGCCAGAAGAGTTGAGGTCGAACCCCACGAACATGTGACTCGTGGCTCGTGGGCCAACCTTGGAGAGATGCGCATGAGCTCTGTCAGCTTTGTTGAGCAGGACGTAGGCTGTAGACCCCCATACGTGGAGTTTGGAGACATCAGGCTTGTATCCCAGCCACAGTTCATCTGGGATGACATCTGGTAGGTGCTTGGCTGGATAGTAGTTGTGCACCCTGGTGGCATAAAGGAGGGCATATGTCCAGAAGGTTTTCGATGCTCCGACATGCACGAGTAGAGTGCGTGTGAGAGCAACCAGGACTCCATTCCATCTTTCTGTAACTCCATTCTGCTCTGGTGCTTCTAGAACGCTCATTTCATGCCCGATGTCACATTCTGCCAGGGACTCTCGAAGTTCAAGAGAAAGGAATTTGCCACCTCTGTCTGTCTAGATTTTACCAATGGACCGGTTGAGGCAGCTCATTTGATACTTGGACCACTTGATAAAGGCGGGCTTGGCATCGGCTCTGGACTTGAGTGGAGTAATTGTGCCAAATCAAGAGTGATCGTCCACAATGGCGAGGAAATGCTCATACCCTTGGAGAGAGGTCCGATGAATGGGTCCCACGAGGTCCATGTGAAGGATGTCAAGAGGTTTTGCTGCTCGTGCGGCTCAAGGAGGATGTGGAGAAGCTTTCAGTTTGCCCAGACTGCAGGTAGTACAGGGTGGTCCTGCACGACGGGTTAATGGAGAGAGGACTGGAAGCTCTTTTACCATGTTCGTGGCCTGGAGGCGCAGAAGAGCATTGAAATTGGGATGGCCCAGGCGGCGATGGTGTAGGAGGAGAGGATGAGAGAGACTTTGACAATCACAAGTAGGGGGTTGAATGTCTGCTTCAATGGTGAAGATGGCAGTCGTTTGGGGAATTTGTAGTCTGTAGAGATTGTTACGGACAGTGAAGGTGGCTAGTGGTTTGTTGTCGGTCGTAGTTAGTCGGGCGTCTGATCCATAGGCGGGGAAGAAGATGTTTACTCCTTCCTTCTGGAGTTGATGGACTAAAAGGAGGTTGTGGTGAAGATCTGGAGTGTCATATCCGTGGATCTTGTTGGCCTGAGGGTGAGTGTGCACCCTGGAGGGTCCCTAGCAATGGCTGGTTCACACCACCAACTGTTTGTGGAGAGACTGAAACTATGGAGGCAACTGGTTCCAAGGATGGCAAAATCTGGTCAGAGAGTGTGGCAACAGTTTTGGCCTCAATTGACTGGGAATGAACACTTGATCAAGGCTCACATGCAGTGGCATTTTATAGCCACTGATCTAAGCTTTCCAGAACACCAAAGCATGCCAGATTTGAAGCTTCCTAGCAGATTCTATGGCTTCTAGAGTGTCCCTTGGTAGGCTGTCCTTTTCCCACCTAGGAAGGCATCCCTTCCTTCCTCTAGAAGCGTCTGCCCCTTCCTAGATTCCTCAGCTTGCTTCTAGTAGGAGGGAAGGTGTCCAGAAGACCAAGACACCTCTAGATGCCTTGTAGGACAAGTCACCCCTTCTAGAAGGTGTGCCACCTTCCTGGACCCTCACCTGGCCTTCTAGAAACTTAAAGAGGAACTCTAGAGGTTGAGCTAGCTTCCTGACATCTATTTTCCACTTCCCTTGAGGCAGGGCAGAATTTCATCTTGTGGGACTTGAACCCGGGCCCCTGCCTCTAGAGGTGGACACCATTAACCACTAAGCCACTAAGGCTTGTCTTTTTGGTGTTCCTTTTTGGAGTCACTCCTGCCATGGTGAGGAGCATTACTCCAACAGATCTGACCACTTGGAGCTGCTGGGGAGGTCAGAGTTGCCGAGTAGCGACATAGTGATGTCTTGCCCTTGGTAGCGCCAGTGATAAACACTGGTGTTGCCAATGGTGTTGTGATGTCGGCGTCTTTGAGTGCATGGATGGCACATCCAGAATGAAGGACTTGTTTGATGTAGAGAGAGTCGAAAGTTGTGAGAAGTGTCAGCGGTGGTGGTTCCCCATATTGAACAGAAACGTGGGCAACATCGAGACAAGAGGGCTCAGTTGCAGAGTTAGGGACGGCTGCATTGTCGTCTTTGGTTGAAGCGCACGGAGGAAGGAGCCGAACACATACGGCTGCGACTGCAAAGATGAGTACTGGAATCATGGTGGCAGGTTTCCAGGGTTGGGAACCTATTGCTCTGATACCATGTCAGACTTTTGAGCGTGAGTGGCGATGGAAGCAGTCTGTCCTTCGGAGCAGATGGGCAATCAGGGACAAGTGGTTGGGTTGGATTGGCAGTCACAATTCACAGAGGCGGAATGGGTGAGAGCAAAAGCGAGTGCAGCGGAGAGACTGATGACTGAAAATGATAGATTGATACACAATAGCGGAAGCAAAAAACAAACTGATCTATACTTGCTAATGTAGGGTCCTACCCCTCACCAGTACCCCTGCGAGTTGGAACCGCTGTCTCGTGGCGGATTGGCGACGTGCGGTGACTTCTTCGCCACGGTGCGGTTCGTCGTGGTTCTCCGAGACTTCAGGTCGTGGTCAGCGGAAGAATCTTGCTTGGGCATGTCTGTTAAGATTTGTGCGGTCCATTTATTTCTGTGTGCTCGGAGATGTGCCGATCTTCTCGTTGGGTTTGCTTATGTAGTTCCAACACTCTGGCACAACTCTGCAAACTCTGGCACAACTCTGGCACAACTCTGGCATACCTCTAGCACAACTTTGGCACAACTCTGGCACAACCCTGGCACAACTTCGGCACAATTCTGGCACAATTCTGTTACAACTCTGGCACAACTCTGGTACAACTCTGGCACAACTCTGGCACAACTCTGGCACAGCTTTGGCACAGATATAGCACAACTCGGGCACAACTTTGGCACAAATATGGCACAACTCTGGCACAACTCTGGCACAACTCTGGCACAACTCTGGCACAATTCTGGCACAACTCTGGCACAACTCTGGCACGACTCTGGCACAACTCTGGCACAACTC